>CAUYPK010111456.1:0-93044 GCA_963574355.1 Loris lydekkerianus | reverse complement strand
AATTAAATGTGCCATTAAATATTGTGGGTTAAATAGTTCAGTGGAATACAGTTCAGTTCAGCCGCCTACCTCTTCAGCTCAGCCGCGACTTGTGGACTGAGCTGAAGCACCGCCCCCTCAAGCAGATGGCAGAAGACGACTGCAGACTACGTGCATTTGATTAGGTGCACGTGCACCGAATCAAATAACCTGTATGACCCGAGTATAAGCCAAGTTCGGGTTTTTCGGCACAAATTTTCGGCACAAAAACTCGGCTTATACTTGAGTATATATGGTATTTGAAATATTAGTATAGGAAACATGGTAATCATTAAAATTGCACTGGTAGAACCCTTAATCTGCCAGTGGATTGAGGAAACGAGCTGGGCATGCAGGTTTAACATATGGCAAAAATGAAAAGACTGTGAAGCATGAAGGCAGACGTAAAATACAAACCAGAAAGACAGTAGAAAAGAGGTTCAGCAAATGAAATAATGACATAAATTACAAATAATGTTTGCTGGATTCATATGCTTTAACTTCATGTATAAAACATTTATTAGGAACTGATATGATTTTGAATGTTATTTCCCCTACTTAATAATAAGTTTGTTACTTTGTTAAGAGTTTCTATAATCACTCAAAAATTAGTCATCCAACTGGTTTCTTTGTAAGAATTGATAGGCATTGACCATCTGTGTGTATTTGCACTTCTGATGAGGAAAGGACTGACTGGCTATCAGAGGCTCAATTTATGTAAGTGCTTAATAGAAAATAAAATTTCTGGCCATGAGCAATGATTAAATAAAAAAGAAACCCCCGTGACAGGAATTTAGGAAGGATACTCTTTGCTTAATCTAAAGAATGCTGATCAATCTGGACCCACAAGTGTGACTGGTGAGCAGCCCTTCTCCCAAAAAGTGTGGGTAGGGGAAATTACTCTGAGATAATGACATGAACACAAAGAAACAGAAATAATCGTTGCAGAAAGCTACAAAGGAAGCAAGAGCTATTTGCATAAACTGTGCAACTAACAAAAGAGGAAAGATGCTGAAGCCTGGAGGAAACTTGAAATTGAAAACTCAGAACCCAAAAGTTAAAACTGCATGTCTGCGTATTATAAGATCTCAAACTCAAGATACTAGAAAGAAAACAAACACATAATCTGAGACTTAAATAATTTTAGCTTAATTTTTTAAAATGCAAATATCTATAACTGCTTTGGTTTTACTGCATAAAGAAAAGAATAGAATTTCCATTTAAAAATAGTGGAATACTAATTAGATTCTAAAGGTATAATTCTAAGTGGACAAAATCTATAATCTTGTGATTCTTTTAAATTAACTTTTCAATACTGAAAGAGAAAGCAAAAGGGAAAATCTGGCAACTATTGTACAACTGAACTTTAAAGGTCTGACTCCATGGTATGAGATATTTTCTTTGAAGGTAAGACAACAGATTGCTGATGATAAGTAGAATCTGAAAGTAATAACTAGTCTTGAGTTCACCACAGAAGGCAATACTAAGATCATCTCAGACTCTTTTGAACAGAAGAATATATAGTAACTCAAAGCACTCAGTATTTCTTAAATTTATTTGTCCACAAAAATGCGTTTCAAAGTTTTTTTGAGAAACAGCTTATAGGATAGGCAATAAACTTACAGCAATGCTAGGTGTATAACACTTGCCTCTCATAAGTACTATTAATATTTAATACATCTGTTTGGCTAGATTTGAAAATCTTCAAGGGCAGAAAATGTACCATGTACATTTTTTTCTTCCTACCATTTTCTAAGTGCCAGGTTAATAGACTAAAAACTTTGTTATCTCTAATATTTTATTATGTCAATCCCTTGAGGTATGTAAACTATTATTTCCATTTTATGGTTTAGAAATTTGAGGCTGAGAGAGGCAAGGCAACTTGTTCAAAGTCACTTAGTAAGTTGCTAAAGTGGAATACAAGTTCAGTCCATCCCTTGAGATATACTACACACTTGATACTGTTTAAAAAATTAATGTATTTCTTTGCTACCAACAATATTCATGCCCAATAATATTTATAACCTATCTTTAAATCTTCCCTAAAGAAAAGTTTCATCAATGAATAGGACATCCACTAAGAGACAGTCAGAGGGAATAAATGGTTCAAGTTATTCAACCAGTAATAACACAGTATTTTGAACCTCACAGCTATTTTAAAACAACTGAGAAACACAGCTGCGATTAAAAGAATAGTTTCAGTTTTCTTAAAAAAATTTACTTCTGCAATGCCAATTTTATTTTAGTGAACTAAAATTTGCCTTTAAGCCATGCTGCATGAAAAATCATCTCTGAGATGGCTCTACTTTATTATAAATGACCTACAAGCTAAGTCATTTTTTTTTTTTGTCACCTTTATGAATCTGGATGGGTCAGTCATATTACAAAGTGGGCCATGTCTTTGGCATTCCATTTTCTGTCCACTAGAAATAAAGGTATATAATAAACTATGTCATGTCTCAATGACCTTATCTACTAGGTTAACCTTCATATACTCATACACGTATTTATCATAATCATACATACAACTATGTATGAAGGTTCAAAAAATAACTAATTGGGTCCCTCTGTAGGGTTGGTACACATAAAAGTCTTATTAAGTACACAGGATTGTGTATTTGACACATCAGATTCCTGACTTATGTCTTTTGCTTTGAAAGCATATTTGGTTACTGAAATGTTGATACTCAGAAATGTATGGAACGAGAATGAAACAAACAAAAAAAGAAAAAAAGAAAACATATTAGAAACTGAAAAAAGAATCACCTAAGTTTCAATTCAACTGTACTAAGATTCAAATCATAATTCCCTTCACCAATTTCTTTTTTTACCTGAAACTCCTCTGCAAAGCAATCACAGCAGATGTAAGCTTCTTTAATCTCTTTCTAGTCTGAAAACCCTTCCAATAAGCTTGAATCAAGCAAGCTGCTTGATGTAGTTTCTGAAATTAAATGCCAGAAATAATTTAAGCACATCTCTAGGAAAGCCTTTTTAAAAAGTTTACCTTTTAAAATATTAGGCCAGAGAAAATATTAATCTATGTTTCTAATAAGATGGGTAGCAGGTAACAAATTAGGCTCACAAGTCCAGAATGGAAAGGCCTAGGAATATTACACCTCGCCCGTCTAGTTAGCTCCAAATTTTCCGTGACTGATCTCACTTCCATTTCCTTTTCAAAGATTTTATAGTTTGACCTAACCTTTCATACATAATCTATTTTGAGTTAATATGTTAATGTTTTCATTTAAATAGGCAATCACCTGATTAGGTTCAGACTATAAGCTCTGTTTACCTTTCCTAAGTGGTTGTTCAAATCTCTTAAGTGTGTAAGCTTTTGATATGCTATTTTGTGTCTGTCCAGCACACGCAGAGTTTTAAGATTAGTCTAAGACTCATGAAGTTTCATACACAGAAGCAGAGGAACTCCCTTTTACTTGCTCTCCTCCTTCCAGGTCCTCCCCCACCCCATTCTACTACCTACGTGGAGTTCTTTTCATGGTTCCTGTTTATATTTTTAAATTTATTGCCTTTTTGATTTTGATTACACAATAAACCTATTACCTTTTAAATTAAAAAGGTCTTTAGTTATTTTAGATTTAGGTCTGTTTTCCATATTTGAGTCATTATCTGGAAATCAGAAAACTATGTACCTCTTTCTATTGGAATTGGCTATCCATTGTCACCATTATCAAATATACTAAAAGAAATCTGATAACTTATAACTTGCTACCTCAAACTTTTAAATAATTTTTATTAATATCATTTCTTACACAGAGGGAAAAAAAAACCAAGAAGGCTAACTAGCTATAAGTGACCATAAATATAGTTTGCTAAAATTAGAAATTATTTTGGAAAAAAACAGGATAAAAGTTTAAATAGCCTACAGACAAAAGAAGATAATCATCAGAGATGAAAATTTCATGAGAAATTCTTAAAAGAACTGATGTGGTGGTATCTATAAATAGGTATAGACTGAAATTATTTTTATAGGCAGCATTTTGCTTGATGTGTTAAGAGAAAGAAAGCAAGGAACATTATTTAAAATTTTTTTTTTCCCTTTGGCCTTTCTCCAGTGTAAGGAACATTTAAAATAAAGAAAACTTAGCAAATATCATGCAAATTATTTTTATAATTTAATACCTGCCGTTCCTCTTCTTCCTGATAGGCCTTAGGGCTTAAAAGGTCAATGAGCTGTTCAAGTTCTTGACTAAATTCTGTCTTAGTTTCCTGTTTACTTAGTAGACTTCTGAGTCCTGTAATGGAATAACAAAGGATACAACCATTAATAATATAAGAAGATTTTGTTATCTAATCAGTATAATTTGATATTAACAGGTCTGCTTTAGAAATGAATATAACAGACTAATCAGATTTTTCTTTTTCTCAAAGATGTCTAGGTTAATGTCTTTAAGATTTTCCTTCTCCTGAGAATTCTTACATGCTCACTTATGAGATCTGATACAAAAAACAGTCCAGTCTCTTTAATTGAAAAAAGGGGCGTGGCATCACTGTGGGAAGTCAAAGAGCAGAATTTTCTTTTTTATTTGAACATAAGTACTTTAAATTGAAACTTTAAAAGTTTAAAAGATAAATTATTATAAACATATACTCAGTAAATATCTACCATGCAGAAGCACATAAGGAAGTTATTAGTCATCAATGTTAATTGAGGGATGCTATTATTAAAATGAACATACTGTAACATTTGTAATTTGGGGCAAATCTATTGATATTTCTGAGCAAATACTATAGGAGAAGTGTTATAACCCTAAGATAATGCATTTTCATCTCAAAATAATACATAGTAGTAAAAGACACAAAGTAAATACTACTGTATTATCAGGACATGTTTGAATGATTTATTGTAATGTATGTATTCAATATAAATACATAAGGATAAGGCAAAATGAACATAAAATGGCTTGTAATGTACAATTGGGAAAGTCACTATCTGAATATTCCCATTCTTAGCAGTATTAATAACTGTAAAATATTTTGAGGAATTTGACAATTCTACTATTAAGATGTAAGTCAAAGAAAGGGAGAAGGAATAAGGTAAAATTTGGTAATAATGAATTCTGTTGGACACTCACACTTCTGTAGGAATCCAATTACAGAACTAAACATGTGTATCTGGCACAATGCCAACTAAAGACTCCTATTACTGGCACTTTATCTTTATTCCTGCAATACATAAAATAATTATAACATCTGTAGTAATGACTAATGCAAGGTAAGTTACTAAAGTCCTTTTCAAATCATCTTGAATGATAAAATCTATTCTAACTGTTTAGGTATTAAGTGCATCATTTTACATTCTAATTTTTTAAAATTCCCATATACACATGTGTAGTATAACCAAGTTATTAATAAGCATATTTAATGAACTAGAAACCCATTTCCTGATCATATAGAATAAGAAAAATACATTAAAAATTAATATATGGGTCTGGTCAGCAAAGAGATAAAGCTAACATGTAACTTTCCTTGGCAATTAAAAAATATATGTATTAGGCTTGGTGCCCATAGCTCAGTGGTTAGGGCGCTGGCCATGTACACTGGGGCTGGCAGGTTCGAACCCAGCCCAGGCCTGCTAAACAACAATGACAACTACAAAAAACAAAGCTGGGCATTGTGGCAGGTGCCTGTAGTCCCAGCTACTTGGGAGTCTGAGGCAGGAGAATCGCTTAAGCCCAAGAGTTTGAGGTTGCCGTGAGCTGTGACACCACGACACTCTACCAAGGGTGAAATAGTGAGATGCTGTCTCCTCCCAATATATATTGCCTGTGTGATTTTGGGTAAATTATCTCATTTTTCCATGCCTCTGTTTGCGTAACTATTAAGATGAGGGTAAGAGTATCTATCCCATAAGGTTATAGTACAGATTAAATACTTTATGAATGTAATGAATATAGATCAGTGTTTGCTACGTATTAAATACTTAAATAAATGAAAGCTATTAATAGGAGAATGTTAATATACCGAGTCCTTTTCTGAATTTTTATTTACCTATGTGTTTGATTTTGGATATAAGACGAATTATTTTGTTTTCTTTTTGAGGAAAGGCAATAAAGGAGTTGAAGTGTGATTATTCATTGATATAAAGACCAAAAGGGCTATCAATCTCTCAAGCATGGCTCTATTTCTCCACTTTTAAAGCTAGTCTTGGTTAAGGTCACTGATGCTTTGGTCATTTTTTTTTGTACTACACTATATGGTATATTCAACATATAACCTTTTTGTCACAGAAGGAATAAACATATATTGTAACCTTAGCAAAGTACCTACCACATGCCATCTGTTGAGACATTAAGATAGTTTGATTACACAAAGACTTTTTTCTGAAATGGCATTTGTGATGACAGGGTTTTATCTGCACAGCTCAGTTATTCGATTTTGAAAGTATAAGAATTTTGTTTTTCATTAATCATCCATAAAAATTTTCTTTTTGAGAATCCCAAGAAAAAAAAATAATGTATGCATTACCTTTGTAGCAGGCACTTAGTCTCAGTAAAATTAAAATGTCTTGATGGGATTCAACCATTAACAGCAGGAGTTTTGTAGCAGTACTTCTTATGACTGGACTAGTTGATAAAAGCTTGAAAACAATTTCATTTAAAATTGAATGCAGGTTTTTCCCTTCAATTCTGAGTAAATCACCACTAATAGAATAAAATAAAATAAATATCATTACTAATTGATGCATATGTATCACAACAAATTTAAAACAAATGGTTTAGTAACTTCATGCCTGACTGTGGCTTGATCCAAGATAACCACTTTTTAAAAACACATACCTTGGTTCTAAGGCTATATCATATTAAGTCACTTAATATTTATTGAATTCCTACTAAGTGCAAGGCTTCTATGAGGAGAGGATAGAATAGAGAATCCAAAGTAGCCAAAAATTGTCTCTTCACAGAAGCCTTTAATCAAATCAAGGAAGAAAAATAAATATGCAAAATATTAATTAATAAATGATTCAAAAGCTTCAAGGCTGCAATAAAAGTAAAATCACAAAACAGGCACATAGTTATTGTTAAATGATTCATGAAGATAAAATCTTATAGAAATGCAATTATCATGTGCTTAATACATAGAAGAAAATTTACCTTTCCTTTGGTATTTCTTTCATTCTGCTAAACAGCCTCATCTTGAATTACTAATGTCATGAAAAACTATCTAAAACAGAATGTTCAATGAGGTGGGATCTCATCTAATGTGCACATGTGAGAGTGTATAACATGGGCGAGAGGCTCTTCTACAAATGGAACTCTACCCTGGAAGGGAGAACAATGTAATCTAAAAATGGTGCCCTCATATTAATTTGAAAAAATAAAAAGAATACTAAAAAAAAAAAAAAAAAAGTTACATAATAAAGTTATGTAACCAAAAAAATAAATAAAAACTTCGAATAGTCAAAAGGCATTAGCTATTGTCCTTTCATTCACCCTCTTAAGGAGTATGTGATTTTCTAGGGTGTGTACCTTTAGCTTTTTATTTACTATAATATTATTTTACAATTTTGTAAAATTAAAGGTTGGCTGGTAGAAAACTGATAACACCAATGATTCTTATCTGAGAGCAATGCAAATGGACTCTTAGAGCAGCATGTAAGTACTTCCTGTCCAGTAGAAAAGGTTATTTTTAAAGGCTATTATATATTGCTTTATAAGGTATTAGTCTATTTTCTATTCATAATTTTTTAATCTATTAGCAAATTCATTTCTATATTCCTTGACAAAACAACTCCGTAAATTTATACCTTTCTTGAATTCTCTTTTGAAACTATGTAATTTTCTTACTGGTCCCCTCATTAATGAGTTAAATCAAATCTTTGACCAGTTAAATTTTATATGAATTTGCTAAGACTCATGTTCTAGTTTTTGAAAACTGTACTTTAGCGATGACCAAAATGATTTTGTTAAGGGTAGAAGAGATCAGCCCCCTATTCTACATTTTAAAATTTTAGTATTAAGACTTTAAAGGTCATCTAATCAAATTAAGTGGGAATCTTAGTGACACCTATTTCTGTGCCACAGCACTATTCCCTATGTGTAGGATGCTCATCCCTTTCCTCTGTATCACTCAGTGTTATCACACCTTTCAAAACTTAGGTCAAAACTATACTTATTTCAGAAAGCCTTCCAAATATATCCCTATCCCAATCTGATCACTTCTTTACTCCATATCCAATGAGTTTATGCTATAATTCATTAATTCGAATGCTTTCAAATGCTCTTTATTTTCTTAATTCTAAAAATATCCTCTATATACCACTAACTGCCATCTTATTTTTCTGCTTCTCTTCTAATCCAAAATTCCCTGTCTTCACTTCCTTACCTCCCATTTATTTCTAAAACCACATCAGTTTTTCTTTCTCCCTATTTCATTATATTGCCCTTGATAAGTTCATTATAATTCCCCAAATGTCAAGTCACATACATCATTTTTAAATAAATATATTAGTAATTATTTCTTTCCTACACATATTTGTACCTGATACTCTCTACCAACCCAGCTTCTGTGATACAAAGTTCTTTTGGTCTCCCCTCCACCCATATTTTTCTGACCATTTTTTATTGGTCTCCTTCATTGACTCCCTTTTCTAGTATATCCCTAGGTGGGATTCCAGAGGATTCCATATTCAAGTCATTTCTTTTTTCACTCTATTCTTATTTCCCACTGATTCATCTTCTCTCATGCTTTTCACTACCGCTTATAAGCTGATTTGTAAATTTGCAGTTTCCTTACAGAAGTTAGTCTATTCCCTTGATGGACATTTGAATCATTTCTAGTCCTTGGTTATTACAAATAAAGCTGCTATGAACATTTGTGTATTAAATCTTTATATTGACACATTTTACTGACGAACTACCTATGCACAAGATAACATCTAATTCACCTTGTCTCACAAAACCAACTCTTCATATAGTCCACATATTAAAGTCTAATCATCCAATATGGAAAACTTAAGGTCATATCTGACTATGTCTTTTATCTTATTCAATATCAAAATACTCCCAATTTTTATTTTTAATAGCTTTTTAAAAGCATAATTTATATGTAACTGCACATATTCAAAATTTTATTACAATTTATTGTACAAACTACAATTTTATTATAGTTTGACATATACCATCAACACAAAAGAAGAGATAAACATACCCATTATCCCCCAAAATTTCCTTGTACTTCACTGTAGTTTTCTCCCTCCATTATCACTCTACCCCTTGGCAAACTTTGTTCTTCCTGTCACTACAGTTTGCATTTTCTGAATTTCATATAAATGTAATCATATTGTATATAGTTTTTTTTTTGGCCAGGCTTCTTTCACTCAGCACAGTATGTTTATATTCAACTATTTTGTCACATGTATGAATAACAGTTCATTCTTGTTTATTGCTGAGTAGTATATTATATGGATATACCAGTTTACTCACCTGTCCATGGGCATTTGAGTCATTTCTAGCTTTGACTATTACAAATGAAGTTGTTATGAACATTTGTATGCAAGTCTTTGACTACAAATTGACCTCCCTACCAGTAGGCGAAACTTGCCTGAAGGAACCAGCTGTAGTGTTGTTTTGGGGACCTGTGACTGGCTGTAGACCCTTAAGAGCAGCATTCAAATGCCCTAGGTGGTGGGTGGGGCTCTGAAACTTCCAAGGAAATCCTTATTTTCCACCATACCAGAAGTGGATGGGGAAGTGAGAATGGACAGGGCTGTGTCAGGCAAGCCTGCCTGCCTTCACGCTCCACAAAAGGCAAGGTAGCTGTCTTTTTTTTTTGAGACAGAGTCTCAAGCTGTCACTCTGAGTAGAGTGCAGTAGAGTCATAGCTCACAGCAACCTCCAACTCTTGGGCTCAAGCGATCCTCTTGTCTCAGTTTTTCTATTTTTAGTAGAGAAGGGGGTCTCACTTTTGCTCAAGCTGGTTTTGAACTTGTGAGCTCAAGCAATCCACCCGCCTCAGCCTCCCAGAGTGCTAGGATTACAGGCGTCTTGACAGGGGCCCAAAGTCTGTTCTGAGGCTTCTGAGGAAAGCCCCTGGGACAGGTTGAAGTGACTCTACCCAGCCAGAAACTCTGCTTGTGGGAAAGGGGACATCTGAGATTCAAAATATGGTTGTTGGAAGTGGGTTTTGCTCTTTCCCCCTCTCTCCTACTCTGCAGTCTCTCTCTAGTGTCTGGCAGCAGGCAGGAAGTCAAACGAGCTGAGGTCCCCCAGGATGGCACTGAAGCCTGGGAGCTTCCCTGTCCAGGATCCTACCCTGGGCTGAGAGCATGACTTTCCTGTGGGGAGAGCAATTACCCACATGTGTGCTGTAGCTGGAACCCACACTAGTCTCCTTTAAGTTCTGCCCATGAGAGTTCTCATGCTTCTTGAGATTACTTCACAAGCAACATGACCATGTCTTGGGGGTACAGGATCTGGCCTGAAGAGACCAGAATGTCCAGGCTCTGGGGTGAGGGCATCAAGCAGATTCCCTGGGACCCATCAGGCTGTATGGCTCCTACAATCTGGAGCAAAGTTAGGAAATGTTTGTGTGGGAACGAGCAGGATAAAAACTAAGGGGCTAAATCTCCCTAGGGAGGACAAAGGCACACAGTGGGTAGAGATGCAATATGGTTCCTGCTGTCTTAGCTCAGGTCTACTGTGACAGGAAGCAATCCCAAGGGGGATGGCAGCCTCGTGCTTTGTCCTCAAAAAGCTCCCAGTTCACTAGTGGCAATAGCTTTTTTGAAGGTAGAAACTGCTAGATATGTGGAGGAAGAAACAAATCTCCCACCTACAGTCTTCTTCAGACTCAAAGCCTCTTGAGGGTTGACCTCTACTGATGTCTTATGCCTTCTACTTTAGCACTGCAAATGCTTTCCATGGAATCTCTGGTAGGTTCTGGTACTTTTCTCTTGAAATTATACCTGATCTATGTTTACTTGTTTGTTTCTTTTACATGTACACCATTTCCTTCCTTTTGATATGATCTGGAATCTGATGTCTCTGGTCAGCCATCTTGTCTCCCCTTCTTTATGTCAGTCATGATCAACTAATTCTCATTTTGGGTCCTGTTTTCTTGCTTATGTGCATGCAAGATACTGTAAATTTTATCTTGTTGGGGTGATCCAAAATTAAAAACCAGTACTATTTCGTAAAATTAAATCACCTATTCAGCTGTAGTACGTTCTGTAGCATAGCTATCACTATAGATTCTGATTGTCAGTTTCTAGTAAATGCAAGAAATGATCACTGTATTATACTAAAACAGAAAAGAAAAAGAATGATCAAAGCATATCTTTTATGATGGCACAAGTAGAACGTTTCTCATTCATTTAAAAGCTGAATCAAAGCATGATCATATCTGAATTTCTGCCTTTGAATACCCTATGATTAAAAAAAATTTTTTTTTTTTTTTTTGAGACAGAGTCTCACTGTTGCCCTCAGTAGAGTGCTGTAGCATCATAGCTCACAGCAACCTCAAGTTCTTGGGCTCAAGTGATTCTCTTGCCTCAGTCTCCCGAGTAGCTGGGACTACTGGTGCCTGCCACAACACCCGGCTATTTTTAGAGACAGGGGTCTCGCTCTTGCTCAGGCTGGTCTCGAACCTGTGAGCTTAGGCAATCCACCTGCCTTGGCCTCCCAGAGTATTAGTACTACAGGTGTGAGCCACCGCATCTGGCCAATAAAAAAGATTTTAACATGCAGGCAGGCTCAATAACTACATTTAGTTATCTGGAAGCAGTTTGACCCTCTCAGGTCTTGCTTCTATTATTGTTTGGATATTCCTAAATGTGCTTATTCTAGTGCTAATTATTCTCCAATACTGACGTAAAATCTTTCTGAATACCTGATCCAATGACCCATTATTTATAAGGTTTTCCACTTTGGCTGTTAGAACCAGGTCCTGGCCCTGTTTCTTTTGGATTATTGTTTTCTCTTACATTGGGTAGATTCCTCATGAACATGTGGTGCTCAGTACTCTACTGAATACTTGAAGGGAATCTTCTGCAAATCTCTGAGGTTCTCTCTGTGCGTAGTTCCCTCTTCTTTGGTATTCTGGCTTGTGACCTCTAGCCTTTTCTTTTCCCCAGATTCTGAGCTCCATCTCTTCAACTCAATCAGGCTGGGATATCCCTCCCCATACTACAACCTGGAAACTATTATAAATCAGGGCAATTGTAAGGTTCACCTTGTTTATTCCCCAACTATAAAATTATTTTCGTTGCTATTTCATACCTGTAATTTTGCTACTGTTATGAATCATAATGTAAATATCTGATATGCAGGATATATTTAGGTGAACCCTTTCCCAAAGCGGTCACAACTCACAGGTTGAGAACCACTATGTTAGAAGTCCTCTAACATTTGTGTACACTTTTAATGTTGTAACTTAATATAACAATGTTCATGTGCTCTATTGTAAGCTCTTTGAAAACAAGGTTTATATCTTAACTTTGTAAATACAATGATAGGCACAATAGCTACTCAATAAATCCATATTGAACTGAAAGAATAAATTATTTTAATTGTATATACTCTACCTATTTTAATCTGAGAAACTGTCTACTGCTTCTTTTATATCGTTCTTTAGTACATAATGATACTGAGCTTAAAATTTATTTCAAAAATGTGATTAAACATTTTTATTATTTTTATTATGATTCTAATATTTTCCTTCAGCTATCACACTAATGCTCTAAGCTTGAGATTTAGAAGCTAAAATCTTCTTAAGCTATGAGGTAAGATATCAATTTGACGATAAATTTCCAGTCTTTTATAGCATTTTTTTTTTTTCCTGGAAGGTAATGTTCACAGAGTAAATTATAGAAAAGTCATATATAATCAATTTTAGCAAAAACAAGTAAGGCTTCAGATCAAAAATAAAAAAACCACTAACGTTCTGTAAAACCAAGTCACCTGTTGATCTGTAGTATATTCTGCAGCATAGTCATGACTGTAGATCCTATTTGGACACTGTCAGCTTGAAGTAGGTGCAAGAAATGATCACTCTGCAGTACTAAAGAAAAGAATAAAAAAAGCAAGTATTCTATGATAACATGAGTTTGATTTTGTCCTTTTAAAACCAAATAAAAGCATAACCATTTGTACTAAACTTTCTGACTATGTATACACTACAAAAAATGATTTTAAGATATAGGCAATTTTAAGTACCCATAAGTAATAGTCATTCCATTTTTACAAGCAGTTATAGTCAGAGAGTATCCATAAACATGATGCTACGAATCTACTGTTCTCTTTCTTTAAAATGAAAATAAAATTACATATTCTAAATCTGAAACCCTTTTCTAGTAATAAATTTTAGTGAGAAAAAAAAAACCAAATTTCCCGCAAAGAGAGAATATAAGGAAATGGAAATGGCACAAATTCTATAATCTGTTGCTTATTTCCTTAAACAGTTCAACTCTGTTAAATAATGTCTTAAATAATGATAAAAACATTTAACTATAAAAAATTATTTTTATTGGTTTATAACTATTAGGCTTTGAACAGTCAATTATGAAGACTTAGCATTAGATACTTATGTGAGTTGCTTAACCTCCAGAACCAGTATTTCTTCATTTGCAAAATAGAAATAATATTTCTAACACGAGCTAATGCATAATGTCCTCGACCAGGGAACATTTCCAATAAATGTCAGTTTCTATTCCCTGTTCCCTGTTAACTGATTAACATTTTAATTAAACTGAGATTAGTACACTGGCAACCGGGTTCTGAGAACACTACCCAAACTTCTACAAAACATTATTCTTTTTCCCTTTTTATGTGCAAAGAGAACAGACTTGATTTCTTTCCCATATTAACTCCTTTTCTTCACTTCTATTTACATAGTTCAATATTCCATTAGATCACATTTATAAAAAGATTTAACAACGTAGAAAACAATTCTACTACTATTAAATATTTTTATGGGTTTTTATTTCCTATTACATTAGTAGTAAAAAACTCTTCTCTATAGCTAAAATAAGTATATTTTCCATTTTTCTACTTTAAAATGTTTAATTCTTCAATTATTTTGAATTCACTGAAATCATATGACATGTAGTATATTCATAAATTTATCTTGTTTTCTACATTGAAACATTTATGCTAAAATATTTATTAAACAGTCATTCTATTTTATTTTTCATATTGTTTGTCCTATAGTACATTATTATATAACTTGTGTTTGAAGTCTCCTATGTTTTTCAAGTGTAGTCAGATAACTACTTGGTAGAGTTTTACCTTACTGCTACTACTCCTCCAAACAAAAACTGACACTTTGCCTATCAATCTATCAATCTATTGATTATTTAAAGTTTTCACTATGAAAATTTTAAATCTCCTTAATAGCAAAATGTGAGGGTGTTTTTTAAAAACAATTCTTATGGAACTATATTAAAATTATGTGCAAGCATGATTCTGAAGGAAAAAAATAAAGTTAAAAATAAATCTCAGCTCAAGTATTATCATTAAAGATTATTTTCTGCCTTAGGAAAAAAAATTATTATTATTATTTCTTTTTTTAGAGATAGAGTCTCACTTTATCACCCTCGGTAGAGTGCCCTGGCGTCACACAGCTCACAGCAATCTCCAACTCCTGGGCTTAGGATTATCTTGCCTCAGCCTCCTGAGTAACTGGGACTACTTAGTGGTACCCGCCACAACGCCCGGCTATGTTTTTGTTGCAGTTTGGCCGGGGCCAGGTTTGAACCCACCACCCTCGGTATATGGGGCCAATGCCCTACCCGTTGAGTCATAGGTGCTGCCCAGGAAAACAAAATTAACACATCTTTATTTTTCTCAATGGAAACAAAGGTATCCTAAAAAATAACTAAAGTTCACTAAAAAGTCACATAAAAGGTTACTCCTACCTGGATAGTTAGGCTATGAGTTAAATCAGTTATTCTGTAGAAAGGAATTTCTTCTACATTAAGTATAAAACATTTACTATAACTTATTAAATAATTGTTTTTCCTAGACTAACCTATTCAGATTATCAGTAATCTTCCTCTTGGATTTGCTAAGTAGACAAAGCTAAGAAGAAAGTTATATTTTAGCAATATTCTGAATATAATATTCATATTGTCCATGTTGGCTACTAGAACATCCAAATAGGCTTTTTTTAAATTGCATAGTTATTTCAACAATGGTTTCATTTCACTGTTTATCTGTATAGTTAGTAAGACATTTATTTTTAGGGAAAAAAAAAAAATCAAACTGTTAGCAGTTGACTCTACAATGGCTATCAATTACATTAAAATCTTTTTTCTTACCATTCTGTATTAGTTGAACATGGCCTCCCAATAGCCAGAAGAGAGAATCAGTCACAATTTGGAAAAAGTGTAGCAATTCATCTTTTTCTTCAACCTTAACATAAAAGATAAACCCAATTTATTTTTCGGTAATCAGTTTAAATAAAAAAAAGCTTTTCTCTGCAGAGTTAAAAGACCTGGCTATTGGATCTAACTCGATATTTATGAGTTACATGATCTTGTCGCTTCTAGTTTTTTAATTTGTTAATCTTGTGGTTACAGAATAGTAATACCCACTCTACCAAAGATTACCCAAAATAAAACAATGTAAATCATAAAAGAACTATAAGTTGTTACACTAGAATTTCTCAATACTTGCTATGCATTTGAATCACGAACTTTTAAAATATACTCATGCATAAAATTACTGAAAATACAGTGAGTCTTACTTTCTGAGGGTAAAGTCTGGACATCTATAATTGCACAAAGGTAGGTGGGTAATTTGCTTATAGAGGTAGGTTTGAAAATTGCTACAATATGTAAATGTAGATACCAGCATGTAAGGTATTATTAATAGTAAATTTCAATTCTGGTGTCTACTCTATGACTCTAGAAGGGCAGAGATCATGTTATTTAGCTCCTCCCTATAAACTGAGGGTAGTTCTGACACATAATAAAACGTTCAATTACTATTTATTCAATAAATAAATAATTTTTTTCTGATTCTTCTTTTCTGGAAAGTAGTATAAGAAATAATTCTATTAAATTAAATTAATTAATTTATTTTTTGAGACAGAATCTCACTATGTCTTTCCTCGGTAGAGTGTCATGGTGTCACAGCTCACAGCAATCTCAAACTCTTGGGCTTAAGCGATTCTCCTGCCTCAGCCTTCCAAGTAGCTGAGACTATAGGTGCCCGACACCTGGCTATTTTTTTGCTGCAGCTGTCATTGTTGTTTAGCTGGCCCGGGCCAGGTTTGAGCCCACCAGTCTTGGTGTATGTGGCCAGTGCCCTACCCACTGAGCCACAGGTGCTGCCAAGAAATTATTCTAGATTAGAGTGTCACAGTGGAGATTAAGAAATAGAGTCCATTCATTATTTTTTCATTTACTGTCTGTGTAACTTCAGTGGAAAGTTGTATAAAGGCCACTAATCTTACCATGTCTTACATGTTTATACTGTAACACAAAAGTAATCATGAGATTAGCAAAAATATTATGATTGCCATGATAATAATGAAAATATGTTCTTCCTAATATTCTAGCACATGTTAGCTAGATAGTTAGCAAACAGACTTGTGCTGACTTAACTATAACCACAAAAGGCCAAGCTTAGTGACTCACACCTATAATCCTAGCACTCTGAGAGGAGGAGGCAGGAGGACCAACTGAGCACAGGAGTTCAAGACCAGCCTGAGCAAGAGTGAGACCCAATTTCTACCAAAAATAGAAAAATTAGCTGGGCACTATAGTAGGTGCCCATAGTCCCAGATACTTGGGAGGCTGAGGCAGAAAGATTGCTTGAGCTCAGCAGTTTGAGGTTGCTGTGAGCTAAGCTGATGCCATGGCAGCCTAGCCTGGGCAACAGAGTAAGACCCTGTCTCTATAAAAAATAGAAAAATTAGTCAGGTATGGTAGTGTGCACCTGTAATCCCAGTTACTTGGCAGATGATTACAGGAGAATCACTGGAGCCCAGGAGTTCAAGGTTGCATTAAGCTATGTTGATGCTACTCTAACTCTAGCCTGGGCAATAGAGTGAGATCCTATCTCAAAATATACATATATTAAAAACCCCAGGAAAATATTATAAAAAGAATTTAAGAACTATATAAAAAAAATTGAATAAGTATATTTAACAACAAAAAGAAATAATATGTATATTATATATTAGATAATGTTAATATAGAATTATGTTAATTTATATATTAATATACAAAACTAGATAAATAATGTCATAAGTACCTAAGACAGCAGTTCTCAACTGTGGGTTTCAACCCCTTTTTAACAAAGAAAATACACTGCAGCATTAGAAAGGTTAAGAACCACTGACCTAAGAGAATCTAGTAATTCATGTTTTAATAACTTATGCTAAATTATATCCTTATTAACATAGTAATTAATAATGATAATTACACTTTTCAAATTTATTTAGTCTTCTTTTAAGGGAAAGAGCATAACTGAAGGGAATATCATGTAAATTTTCAATTATTATTTACTTATGAGTAATCTAACTTTATAGTTTAGTGGTATCCAAAAGAAATAATGCAAGCCATCTAGATAATTTAAATTTTTCTAGAAAGAACATTTTTAAAAAGTAAAAAGAAACAGATGAAGCAAGTAACAATATATTTTATACCAGCATTTCAGCATGTAAATATTTGGCAATGTAAAATATGTTTTTAGTACGAAGTTTTTGAAACCTGGTGGGTATTTTACACTTATAGCATATTTTAATTCGGATACTAAATTTTTAATACAAATACTTGATGTTGACTTAGATTTCATAAAATTTATAGTTGAAAAATTAGTTTCACATACTCAAGTTTTCTAAACATACTTAAAACTTTCCTAATAACTGAATAGATCACCAATTTTTAAACTTAAAATAATTAGAATAAAATATTTAGTTCCTCAGTTACAAAGATATATTTCAAGTGCTCAACTGCTACATAGCATTAATGGCTACCAAACTGTACTATGTACGGATAGACAATGAGACTATAAACTACATGTCAGTACATATTTAAATCGCAGGTATAACACCTAGCAAATATATCTCTTTAAGACAACAAATATTATATGAAAATACTGCACTTTTATCAATCTAACATGTTAAACCACAATTTCTCAATTTGCCCAAATTAACTACATCTATCTCATATTCTCCAACGCTATGAACATGGCCTTTGGATAGTATCTCTATACTGCGTCTCTAAGAAAGCTCATATTCTATCACTCTCCTCTTCAAAGTTTTAACCAGCACTCAGAGAGCTTTCCAAGCTATTGCCATAGTCATGTACTCTTGATCAGATTTCAGTTCTATATTTCTGACTTGGACATTACCACTTGAAAATTCAACTAAATTCAAAGAGATAGTGTTATTTCATTTTTCCTACTCAGTTTCTACCTTTGGCTTACAACTTCTATTAAACATCTATTATAAGGACTTGAAACCTTGGAGTCAGCTTAGACTCAACCATAAGCTGTTATGGCCGTTATACCATATCTATATAAAAGCAGTGACTTATATGTTTTATATTCTTTCAATTTTTTTCTTCATAATACTTCATTTGACTCTCTTTTCCAAAGTTATACTTGAGTCACGACCCTTAGCACCACAGTTCTAGCTTATAGCAATAATCTGAAATGGTCTCTTCTACTCTATTTGGCATGCTCTTATTATCTTAAAAGCCCCTCTACTATTTGTAGAATTAAGTTAAAACTCTTTTCTGAAATCTTCCGCCCTTCACAATCTTTCTCAACTTTATTTTTCTATCTTTTTCAATAAGAATACTATATCTAAGTCTGGTAAGCATCTGTATCAGAATTCAAGTATGCCATATGTATTTTTCTCCTGGCTTACCCATTTACCCTGCTTATAATACCCTCATATTTCCAAATGCCATGATTCTTTGGAGATAGAACAATTACCATTAGCTCTATAAAGCTTTACTAATCACTCTTATTCATATTGGCTGTTCCCTCTTCTCCCCCCCAACTTTTTCTTCTGCTCTTCATCTCCTTTATAGGACTTATTTTATTATTAGTTATGGGCCAGATAATATTTTAAGCATTGCAACTACTGAGCTTTACTGCTATAGAGTGAAAGTAGCCATGAACAATAAAAAAAAAAAATGGTTGTGGCTATGTTCCAGTATAACTTAATTTACAAAAACCGACTAGATTTAGCCCATAGGCCATCTTTTATTGACCCATACTTTTGCTGACCAAAATTATAAACTCTGAAGGATGTTTTTGGAAGAGTTTAACATTTAAATTTTTAGACTAAATAAAGCAGATTGCTTTCTCTTATGTGGTGGGCTTCATCCAATCAGTTAAACGCTTGAACAGAACAAAAAGGTTGACCCTCTCCCAAATAAAAGGAAATTCCTGTTGCCTGATTTTCTTCAAGCTGGGATATTGGTTTTTTTCCCTGACTTCAGACTCAAACTGAACCATTGGTTTTTTCTGGGTCTCAAGCCTGTTGGCCTTTACATTGGCACTATGCACTAGAAAAACAGGCCTGGTTTTCAGCCTTTAAATAGAGACTACACCATTGGCTCTACTGGGTTGCCAGCTTTCCAAGTGCAAATCTTGGAACTTGTTAGCCTCCATAATTGTCGATTCCTTATAATCACTCACTCAATCAATATCTCTCTCTCTTTATAATCTCCTATTAGTTCTGTTTTTTCTGGAGAACACTAACACATATGGTTTTTTTCCAGTGTGTGTGTGTTTAACATAGGAAAAGGAGTTCAAATAAAAACTTTCAGTCTAACCAAGGCCGAGGTGTCAGAAGTTTCGGGCTGCCAGATAACAGCTTGGAAAGAAGTCACAAAGCAGGGAACTCCAAAATCTATACACAAATTTCCTTTGAACTACTGACTCCCATACAGTGTATATGTGGAAAGAAGCTCCAAGCAGCCTCGGGGAGTCTATAGATGGAAGGCTGAAACAAATCAGCAGCAATTTTATCATCTGCCTAGTATTGGTCATATAAAGTCTGGAGTTCAAGTTCTTATAACTAGAAGGTCTGGATTAATATCTTGAGCTTTCTACTTAAGAACAAAAGGGCTATACCTTCAAAGAGTAAGGATTATGAACTAGGACAAAGAGTAATACTCTACAGCAAAACAAAGATTTGTAAGTAAATCTACCCTGAGAAAGGTTAAAACCAAGCCCCCACAGTATCAATTGATCTGCCAGAATTTAACTGTTTTCAACAGTCTCCAGAGGAAGGTAAGACTGTTCCTCTGTTTCTATAATGTGTCATTCACAGTGTCTATTCCAAACAAAAAATAATAGACATGTGAAAAATCAGAAACATCTGATTCAGTGTTAAGAGAAAAAAATTAATAGAAACAGACTCCCAAATGATCCAGGTATTGGATTTATAGATAAGAACTTCAAAGTAACTATAATAGTGTATAGGAAAGAATCTACAGGAAAGGATGGTATGAGAAGTGAAAAAATAGAGAATTTTAGCAGAGTTAAGATAAGCAAATAGAAATACAGGTGGACATAAAAAGTCTGTGTGCAATTTAAAATAGTTTAACATAGTAAATTGCACATGAATTTTATGTACCCTATAGAACTAAAGAAAAAAGAATTAAATAATTCTATACCTGAAATAAAAAGTTTATTAGCATATTAGACAATGCAGAGGACAGGGTCAGTAAACTTGAACACAGACTAACAAAAATTATCCAAACTGAAGTAAACAAAAGGATGAAGAGTAGAGAGAGCAGGGCAGAAAAACAAATATTTGAAGAAATACTAATTGAAATTTTCTTAATGTGAATACATTAATTCAGATATATAAAGCTAAGCAAATCCCAAAGAAGATAAACATAAACAACTCTACATCACAGCTTACCAAAGGATAACTGCTAAAACCAAACAAAAAAGTGATTGTTTTACAGGCAGCCAGAGATAAAAAGGTGCATTATGTAGAATGAATTTTACATCAGAAACAACAGATACCAGAAGACAATGGAATAAAATCTTTAAAGTGAAGAAATAAAGAAAAATAAACAACAAAAATCCAATGAAGCAGAATTACATACATGTAACAAAAATATTTCTCAAAAGTGAAGGCAACATGAAGATAATTAAAAAGCGGAGAATTTGCTACCAGCAGAACTGTATTGTAAGAAATCCTAAAGGAGGTTTTTCAGGCTGAATGGAAATACCAAATGAAAATTTAAATCTAGGCTTGGCGCCCATAGTACAGTGGTTACAGCGCCAACCATACACACTGAGGCTGGTGGGTTCGAACCCGGCCTGGGCCAGCTAAACAATGACAACTGCAACAAAAAATAACTGGGTGTTGTGGCGGACGCCTGTAGTTCCAGCTACTTGGGAGGCTGAGTCAAGAGAATCGCTTAAGCCCAAGAGTTTGAGGTTGCTGTGAGCTGTGATACCACAGCCCTCTACCGAGGGAAGACATAGTGAAACTATGTCTCAAAAAAAAAAAAAAAAACAAAAAAACAAATTAATCTACAGGAAGGAATACAGACAACTAGACATAGTAAATATAAAACACCATTTTTCTTTCATTTCTTTAAATTCTTTAAGTCAATACACTTTGATGTAAAAATAACAATAATTATGGTAGGTTTTATAATATATGTGAAAGAAATATATACCACAAAATAGTACAAAAGATGGAAGGTAGTATCATACAGGGAATACATTTTTAAAAAATAGCAAAATGATAGAATTAAACCCAATCATACCAAGAATTACTTTAAATGCAAGCAAATGACACTCTTTAAAAATAAAGCTTGTCAAACTACATGAGAAAGCAAGACCTGACAGAGCTATTTGTTCGAGATTTACTTAAGTATAAGACAAAAGTTAAAAAGTAAAAGACTGGAAAAAAAAAAAAAAAACTATAGTAGTCATAATTCCCCCTAGCTGTGGAAGATATGTTCCATGATCTCCAGTGGATGTCTGAAATCATGCATAGTACAGAACCCTACATGTTTTTGTTTTTTTATCTGATAACCAGGTAGCTACTAAGTGACTAACAAACAGGTTGGTCATATATACAGCATGGATATGCTGGGCAAAAAGATGCTTCACATCCTGGGCAGTGCATCAGGAAATTTCATCAAGCTACTCAGAACTGTATACAATTTAAAACTTAGGAATTGTTTATTTCTGGAATTTTCCATTTAATAATTTTAGACCACTGTTGATCATGGATAACCAAAACAGCAAAAAGCAAAAGTACAGATAAGAGGGGGCTATTACATCATTCAAACCATAATCATATGAAAACTGGAGTGGCAGTATCAGTAAACAAAATAGACTTCAAGTTAAGGTGTATTACTAGAGATAAAGACCATTTCATAATAATAACAGCATTCATTCATCCAGAAGATCTAACATTCCTATATTCCTAAACATATAAGCATCTAATACATGAACCAAAACCTGACAGAACTACAGCAAGAATTAAATCAATTCACAATTGTAGTTGGAGATTTTAATACCCTTTCTCACTAAAAAGTGGAACATACAAACAAAACCAGTAAGAATTTAGAAGACTTCAACAACACTATTAATCAAATTGACATTTTTTTTTTTTTTTTTTTTTTGAGACAGAGTCTCACTATGTCGCCTCCGGTACAGTGCCGTAGTGTCACAGCTCATAGCAACCTCAAACTCTTGGGCTCAAGCAATTCTCTTGCCTTAGTCTCTCAAATAGCTGGGACTACAGGTGCCTGCCACAAGGCCTGGCTTTTTTTTTTTTTTTTTCTTTTTTTGTAGTTGTCATTGTTGTTTGGCAGGCCTGGGCTGGGTTTGAACACGCCAGCTCTGGTGTATGTGGCTGGCGACCCAGCTGCTGAGCTCCAGGCGCCAAGCCAATCAAATTGACATTTATAGAGCATTATACACAACTGCAGAATTCACATTCAAGTATATAAATAGTCCTTGTTTTTGCACTGGTATTTTTTGAAAATGAAACCTGTGCCTATCAAAATCTTTACATGGTTCTGATATGCATAAGTTTCAGTTATGATGGCACTATGCCAAGCAAAGCTTACTTATATAATGAAGCATTCACCAATATCAAAACATTTAGAGAGCTATAAAACAAGCCTGAAAAAAAATCCAAAGGATTGAAATGATATAGAGCACACTATCTGACCACAAGAGAATTAAGTTAGAAATTGGTAACAATAAAGTATCCAGAAAATCTTCAAATACTTAGAACCAGAGTGACACATGCCCTTGGTATAGTATCATGGCGTCACAGCTCACAGTAACTTAAACTCTTGGGCTCAAACCATCTTCTGCCTCAGCCTACCAAATACCCGGGACTACAGGTATCTAGCCACAATACCCAGCTATTTTTAGAGATGGGGTCAGGCTGGTCTTGAACTCCTGAGCTCAAGCAATCCACTCACCTTGGCCTCCCAGACTGCTAGGATTACAGGCAGAGCCACCCTGCCTGGCCTTACCGACACATGTCTAAACCCACTAGTCAAAGAACAGGAGTACATATACAGTATCTTGCACAATACACCCAAGAAATACTTGAACTGAAAAGATTCCTATGTTTGGGGCTGAAGTATTTTGATTAGGGAAGGTATAAAGGATCAAATAGAAAGTTCACTTTTATTCTTCTTCACTATTGGAGCTAGCCAGAAAAGTCCTAGGCCTAGAGAACATACTTTCTTTGTTGTTAATTTAAGTAGAAAGTATGTTTTAGAAAGATGCCATGGAAATATTTGTCTATGGGTGCTGTCCAAAATTGATTAGTAAGGCAGATTAAAAAGTTATATACCATGCTTCAACCAACATTTAAAATTATTTTTGGTTATAACCTTAAAAATGTTCAAACCCACTATTCTCATAGTACTGTCAGCTAAATATTGCACATTTGAAAATAATGTAGAGCATCTTCTCAAGAATTGATTTGGCTACAAAACACAGACACTAAATAAACACATACCTTGGCTGCATTTATAAAACATGTTTGTAATCGTCTTCCCAGTACTAAAAAATTTTCTACAGCTGATGGAAGTAATTCATTGTAAAATTCCTCTGCATCTTCTCCTGGATCCAAGCCCACACAACAATGGCTGAAATAAGAATACAAGTTGTGTTAATAGCAAATTTCAGTTGGATGCTCAAGCTTCTAGACACTATGCTTTATTAAGAATTTGTAGTATGAAAAAAAAAATTGTAGTGTACTTCTTTTGTTTTGTTGTCAAGGTAATGAAGAATCTCTTGTCCTGGAAAATTAGCCTAACAACTTGCTAGAAAAGTAAACAGTGTATGGACCTTGTTTGTACTTAGGTCCAGAATTCATACACCCTAAAAACCTGTCAGAATTCATACAAACCTAAAAACCTGTCAGCCCTTCCGAAAATAAAAGACGTGGCTCACAAAAAAGAGAAACAAGCGAAGTTTTCGATATAATTATTCTAAAAGCTATAAGATACCTTGAGAGTTTACTTCACTAATAGCATTTGTGTTAACTGATGCATTTTAGACATCTGATAGCTGAACAATACGCAGGAAGGATTAGCCTGCAAGGGACAGATAAGGAAATCAAACACTAATTTCACACCAATTCTACTTTCTGTAAAATATTTAACTGTATATTCCTTATGCTAAAAGGGAAATCAGCAAAAACCTAATACTAGCAGGAAAACTTTTATAATATATATTAAAGAAGAGAAAGTCATTTAGAGAAATGGGTCCCCTTGAAACTACAATAAAAGTCTCCCCAGGATACAAGTTGAAATGTATTCTGAATTTATCGGAAGTCGCAATAATAAAAAGTATTTGCGCAGACTAATACCAGAAAGAGCCCCAAACCCAACAGTCCCTATCTGTGTACTCTAGTAAGTACTGCTCTTTGTGTCTTTTCAACAAAATCTGCAGACACTAATAAGCAATAACTACTACATATTGAGCATGCTAAAAAACCCAAGTAGCTAATGGTTCAGGTTCTAATAAGTTTTATTTTTCTTTTATTTGTATTTTGAGTCCTAAAATTAATGGGCTACTGCTCACATTTATCAGCTTTTCTTTTCTCCTTGGTTCCTAAATTGAGTATCTCCTCTGATTGAGAACATTAATAAATAAAATTATGTTTATTTATTAACAGAGCATTCACAAACATGGGAATTTCTTATGTCTTCGAATCTACCTCTGAGATCCTGGCTCAATCAATATAGTTATGACCTAGCATATCTACTCAAATGATTTTATCTAAGAAAATCATTGATATTAAAAATTAAAGTATAAAAAAGAATACTGTACACATTTGTTAAGTGTTTTTTTGTGACTGTATACTTTAAATTTGGCTTTTACCTAGTAACAAAGTAGGAATAAGCAGTTTAGAAAGCTAGGATCCAAGACATAGCATAAATTGGATAAAATCCCTTTACTAGGGTTATTAAAATCAAATGACTTATTTAAAACAACAAGAAAAGAAAGCTGGGATCCAGTTATTAAATGCACACTTCCAGTTACTTAATCAGGAAGTGGCTTAGATACTGAGAACATGTGGTTTATTTTATTGTCTCCTTTTAAAAAATGAATTTGGGCCAGGCACAGTGGTTGATGCTTGTAATCCCAGCACTTGCACGGTGGCTCATGCCTGTAATCCTAGCACTTGGGAGGCCAAGGCGGGTGGATTGCCTGAGCTCAGGAGTTCAAGACCAGCCTGAGCTAGAGTGAGATCCCATCTCTAAAAATAGCCAGGAGCTGTCGTGGGTGCCTGTAGTCCCAGCTACTCAGGAGGCTGAGGAAAGAGAATTACTTGAGCCCAAGAGTCTGAGGTTGCTGTGAGCTATAATGCCAGGGCACTCTACCAAGGGTGACAAAGTGAGATTCTGTCTCAAAGTAAATAAATAAAGAATTTGGTCTCTTTTCTATGAATTTTTAGCATGCCAGTCTATCAGTAAATGCTGCCTCTTAATGGTAGTAACCCTCCTGAAGAGACAGGATTTGGGCTACTTAGTGAAATACAAGGTAGCTGAACCAATACAAACTAAAATGACTAGTTTCTATATCTGCTCTATAGTAATTATGTACTTTCATATCAGTGCCTATTTCATTCTGCCTTGTATCATACATTTCCATGACTTTCATTCAATCTCTATTATAAAGTTCTAAATAGAGCCAGTGCCTTAATGACTTCATTTCTTCAAATATTTCTTAGTCAGTAAACAGTGTATTAAATAGATACTTGGGATTCAATGGTGAGCAAAAAAGGGATTACCATCTTCATAAAAGTTACATAAGAAAATTTTAGGCAGTCAAATAATTGCAAATAGAATTATAAACAATAACATATAGTATAAAGGAAAAGCACAACAAAAACCTGTTACAGGAAATTGCCAACATTGTTAGGTAGATGAATAAAAAAGAAATGTCTAAAATCAGAATCAACTACTACATCACTCAAGAACAAACTGACTTACAGGTTCAGTTTACCTTAATATCTGTGTAAGCTGGGATATTGTAGTCCAACCACCCTGGATTCGAGAACAATCTTGACTGAGGACCAAGAGGCAATACTGAATAAGGTCATAACAATATATATCTTGTTTAATTTTCTTCAACTCTGAGCTTCCTAAAGGTATGGTGTTTATTATTTCTAAGACAAAAGGAAATAAGATACACTTATTTTTGCTCAATATATCCAAGGGCTACTTGTATTTTCATATGTTGAATAAAGACTAAAAATATATCATAAGGAAAAATCACTGCTCTGTCATAGTGTAATGATTTCTCTAAACAAATTAGAAATTCTAAAATTGTACCAATGATGGATTAGTTTTTTATTTATACTGTGTTATCCAACAAGACAATTTTCTTACCTTTTAACTTCAGCAGTATAACAGGGACATTCTGCTCAGGACTTTTTGCAACTTCAGCAGCTAAAGCTAAAATCCTTGGGTCTGTACCTGTTGGCTTCATTTCTCCTATCACCTGTATTTTTATAGAATCAAAGAATAAAGGTCAAAATGCCCTATCTACCACTTAAATAACGTTTATAATGCAATTTCAATATAAATGAAAACTTATTTGAGAAATACCCTGTTTGAGAAATGTAGATTTTTTCATTTCTTCATTATAACAAACTCTGGTTTTTCTACCCAGTGTAAATCTGAAAAAGCTCTAGATCCCCATACACATATATAACTGGTATAGTAGGTATTGTTCACTGTGCACTCATTAAGAGTCAGGAACTGTGCCAGGAGCTCCACATTCTCTCTCTCTAATCTACAGAGCAATCGGCAAAGATATTGTCATATAAGAAAAACTTATCCTTTTATCATACAAGGAAAACTGCAAAAAAGAGGTAACAGGGCAGGTCTTAAGGCTGCTATCTTTTCTAAGGCCTGCTTATAAGGTTGGCCCCTGGCTTATAACTAGAACTCAGATTTCAGGAGGGTTACTACCATTCTCTGACAAGAGTGAGTCAGTTTGTGCCTAAACTGTTTACCAAAACAACATAGTTTATGCTGAAAACTTGTTTTCCTTCCACGAGTCTTGGAATTCTGCTACATACCAACAAAAGTTGTCTATGTGACCATACTGCAATAAAAATTCTAGTCACTGAGTATCTAGTGAGATTTCCAAGTTTTAGATAATGCTTCATAAGTGTTGTCACAACTGATTGCTGGAGGAATTAAGCATGTTCTGTGTAACTCCACTGCAAGAGGTTTCTTGTAAATTTGTACCTGGTTTCCTTTGGATTTCACCCAATACGCCTTTTCCCTTTGCTGATTTTGCTTTGTATCTCTTTGCTATAATAAATCATATTTGTGAATACTATTATATCTTGAGTCTTGTAAGCCCTCCTAGTGAAGCACTGAACCTGGGGTTGTCTTAAGGATCCTTAGCTTAGAAATGTTATGAGATTATAAGATTATCAAAATTGTTTCTAAATAGTATAATGAATACAATTATTTCTCCTAAAATTCAAAGTGTACAGCCCAATTTATTGCTGAAAATTTTCTTTATAAAGTTTTAAAGCATTTAAGGCTCAAAGACATCCCTTTATTATCATTTAATAAGTATCTTTCATTATTTATAATTAATAAAACCTAACATACAGTATTTATTGAGAGTTAAACACTGTGCTAAATGCTTTTATATGCATTTTCTTAATCCTCACAACAGGACTATGAGGTAGAACCTATAATCATCTACATTTTAGGTATGTGTATGTGTCACACACTCACATACACACACACATTTTTGTCCATGGTTCCTGGCTTATAATTTCCATACCCTTTGTTATGTCTTTAGTCATTATGTTGGAGTGCTTTAGGCTTCAAAAGCAGGCCTCAGAAAACAAGAATCTCTTTCTCCTGCCCTCTTTTACCTATTGCTTTTTCTCCCCAAGGCAGGGCTCTAATCTTCTGTGCCTTTCTCTGACCTGCCTTGTCTGATTATAGGTCATAAGGTTCCCTGTTGAGCATATTCTGGAAGGAATGCTGCATACAGAGGCCAAGAAGAATTTGAACATACAGACCTTGCTGGACTTCCCACCTCATCTATTAGTATTATATTATCCAGTAACATTTCCACATGGCCGTCCTTGCTCAAATCATGCCTATCCAACAGTCTCCATAAAAGGCCCAAGAGGACTGGGTACAAGGAGCTTCTGGATAGCCGAACATATGGAAGTTCCTACAGGATAAGCATGGAAGCTCTGTACCCCTTCCCGTATCTTGCTTATGTATCTCTTCTTCTGTATCCTTTGTAATATCTTTTATAATAAACCAGAAAAAGTGTTTCCCTCAATTCTGTGAGACATGCTAGCAAATTAATTGAACCCAAGCTGTGAAACCCAATTCTGTGAGACACCCAACCCAATTAATTGGACCCAAGAATTGTGGGATTTCCAATCTATAGCTCGTATGCATAGAAGCACAGGTAAAACAACCTGGTGCTTGTGATTACTATCAGAAGTAAGGAGCAGCCTTGTGGGACTGAGACCTCAACCTGCAGGATAGAACTGAACAAGAAGATACTGAGTTGATATCTGCTGAGAACTGACTACTTTGCTTATTGGTGAGGAGAAATCCCCCCACATTCAATATAGAAGAAGTCTTCTATATTGATTGTTGTGATGTGAGAAGGAAAAAAGTTCTTGTTTTTCTGTTCATATGTCCTTATAATGTACAACATAAATCATTAAAAGTCACATTTGCTGAATATACTTTAATGAAATCCTAGCGCAAATCCAGGCACATAGCAGGCACAAACTTTCCAAGAGAGTGCATATGGTTATCTCATTCTTGCCAATTAAGCTATGCTTCTTTTGTAAGAGTCCATCTAAATACTTATGTTTAAACATTCCCTCTATTGGAGGTTATTCATGTTGTTATATTATATTATAAGCAACACTGCAATCACTATTAATGTACACGTCTTTATACACTTATTTTAGTATGTCTGTACAATGAATTCCCCCTTGATGTTGAATGGCTGGGTCACTGGGCCACATGCACGTTAAATTTTGATTAGATTATACCAATTTTTCTCCAAAGTGAGTATTCCACTTTATGCTTTGGCTAATAATGTATAAGGATGCTTATTTTACTATAATACTATGCCTTCATTAATACAAAACATCATTTACATTTTTGAAGATTTGCTAGATGAAAAATGGTTTAATCTTTTTTTTTTTTGAGACAAGAGTCTCACTTTGTCACCCTTGGTAGAGTGCTGTAGTGTCATAGCTCACAGCAACCTCAAACTCTTGGGCTCAAGCGATTTTCTTGCCTCAGCCTCCTGAGTAGCTGGGACTACAGATGCCCCCACAATACCTAGCTATTTTTAGAGATGGGGTTTTGCTCTTGCTCAGGCTGGTCTCAAACTCCTGAGCTCAGGCAATCCACATGCCTTGGCCTCCCAGAGTGCTAAGATTACAGGCACGAGTCACCATGCCCAGACTGGTATAATCTTGTTTTAATTTGTATTTCTTTGATTATTAGGGAGGTCAAGCACATTTCATGCTTCTGGCCATTTCTCCTTTATATATTTCCATTCAGAACCTTTGACTATATATTTTTTTGACTTGTCTTATTCTTTTGCAGAAGCTTTTCATATATGAATATGAATCTTTCATCTTTTATATTAGTTGTAAAATTTTCTCCTTCACTGCCATTTATTTTTTAAGTTTGATTATGCTGTCTTTCCCACAGTTTTGCAATTTTTAAGTAGTCAAATATAAAACATTTTCTGCTATGGCTCTGCCTTTTGTGTCATGTTTAGAAAGGCCCTTTCTACCCCAAGAGCTAAAAAAATTCTCTTACTCCCCTCCCCTTCCTCTCCTTCCTCCCCCTGGAGGATGGGTGGAGGGAGGGGAATTGGTGGGAACACACCTATGGTACTTTTTACAAGGGTCCATGTTAAATTTACTAAATGTAGAGTATAAATGTCTTAACACAATAACTAAGAAAATGCCATGAAGGCTGTAGTAACCAGTTTGATGAAAATATTCCAAATGGTATATAAAACCAGCACATTGTACCCCATGATGGCATTAATGTACACAGCTATGATTTAATAAAAAAATTCTCCTAATCTTTTTTAATGTTTTTATAGTTTTATCTTCCTTATATCTTCAAATTAAGGCATTTTGTGAATAATGTAATACAGGAATCTAAATTTTTTTAAGTTAGTTGAGGTTATAGATTTGTGAAAAAAGGACCAATGCACATAGCAGTCATAAATTCTTGAGGTAACGAGTCATGAAGAGAAATAACAGAAACAGTCTGAAATGTCACATTTTCATACACTAAGTGTACACAAATGTACACACAAAGTATATTTTGGGACTCTATTTAGCTTCATTAATCTATTGATATTTGTTTATTCTTGAGCTAGTACAACACAGTTCACTTTAATAGTGTATGTTTGGAGAAAATTCACACCAGAAGGTAAGGTTCATGAGGATAAACACATACCATCCTTGGTAGCTGCATTCCTATATCTCTGGTTCACTACTATATTCCCAGGTGGCTAGATGAGTGCCTAACATGTGATAAGTACTTAACAAATATATGTTGAAAGAATAAATAAATGTACAAACTTTGTGTATGCTGAGACTAATTACTTGGCCTTCTGCTTTTTCCTTGTTACAATATGAAAAGCTCAGATTTCTATTTGGAATACTTTCTAAAGTAAAATACGCTCAAAATAATTAATGCTCACCTAGCTACAATTATAAAACATCACTAAAACATTATCATTATCATCAAGTGTGTATACAGCAGTATGGTAGATGTAAGGTTCACAAAGATTCTATATAGGCCAGATTCCCTACTACTGTTCTGGTTGGGAAATAAAACTGTATTTATGTGTATATCTATACATACACACACACACAAAATCCTAGGTGTATAAAATATAATACGTTAAGTGCTAAACAAATGACACAGATGATAAGAATACAGATTATAAAGTCAGACTGGGCTTCTCTGACTCAGTTTTCTTATCTGTAAAGTAAACAAAATAGCAGTTCCTATCTCTTAAAATAATTGAATGTTTACAAAAGACAGCCATCAATGATGGTCTTAAAATGTCACATGACAGCAGAACTGAGCCTTAATAACCATTTGGAGAACTCTTTTTTATTTTTTTAATACTTGTAGCAAGGATTACTATCAAACACCACTCATTTGGCCAGAGACCCCTGTGGTGTTAGCGGAAAAACTTGCCTCTCATGTAGCACACTACCTACACTTATGAGTTCACTGGCCAGTGGCCTAAACTCCAAGCTCTAACAATGTGCACGGAGAGCTCTTATTACGTACCATGAATTGTTTTGTTTTCATATATTAACTCATTTAATCACCTCAACAACTCTAAGTGATAAGAGTTTTCCCCCAAAGTTAACGAAGAGCATTCTTAACTTTGAAAAGCTTAGTTTTCACAAAGTCACATTGTTAAGTCTGAAGCTGGGGTTCAAATTGGAGCCAGATGATGGCTCCAAACACTGAACACTTACCTACGAGATGCAACAGTCTCAACACACTTTAACAGAGTAGAACTCAGACAAATGAGTGGAAGAAGACACATCCACCTACCCACACGGAATAATAAACTGACAAATCTGCCTAGGGTAGAAGGTAAGAGAGTATAGTGTGATTACATAATTGCCCTGGGGGGAATAAAAAACAACCACCTGTTACGGAAACCATTTCTAAACTTTCTTTTAAGTTCTTTCCTTTCTCTTATTTTTAAATTTACGAACTCTGACAGAAAAACAGTGACAATTATTTGTCAATTATTAATGCTATTACCCTGTCGCCAACGCAAACAGCTCCGGCCTCAGCCCTGATTCTTGCCGCGTCTGTTACTGCCTCCACAGCTCCCTGTGAAGAAAATAAATAAAAGGAAGAAACCCAATGCAATCCAGTCACAGCTGAGCCTGAACTCATCTGTAGTTCCTGTCTCTGAATCCGCTTTCATCCCTCCCGACACGTCCCCTCCTCCAGTCCTAAGACCACCGGGAACTTTCTCTGGTACAAAAAAAGTCAGAAAAGCATTGCCGAGGTCACGGCGTCGCTTCCAGGCAGGTCCCAGGACCAAGACTCCGGGACTGCTGGCTCCTTTCCTCAGGATTTTAGACCCGGCTTTGGCACCGCCAGGCCTCGGGCGAGACGCCAGGCCTTACGTCCAGTCATCAACACCTCCCGGACCTTAGTTTCTACACCGTCTCTCCACAGAAAGGGTGTAGGGTAGGCCAATTCTCCCGTTAAGAGCTCCTACGTGCAGGTTCATTTGGTCCAGGAGCTTGGAGGCCGGGCCTTGGGGTACCTTACGGCCCTCTCCTCCAGCCGCCACCTCAGGTCCGTTACCTCATCTCGTTTCCAGTTCCTCCACCAAAGGACGCTGCGCCCACCCGGCGCCACAGCGTTGCGGCCTTCCCACAGAGCAGCGTGCGTCTCAACGCGGGAAGGGGCCTGGAGGCGGGACCAGGAGCCTCGAAGCCAAGGGGCGGGGCGCCCCTTACCGGGAAGCCAATCAGAACGCGAGCAGCAGCCTAAGGGGAAGCGCGCGCCGGGGGCGGGGTGGAGTCTGTGGTGGAGGCGCGGGCTGCAATCTAGTGCAGCCGCTTGGGGCTGAGGTGGCAGATGGTGAGCAGTTCCTGTGCCAGAGGCGAGGTTGGAGCCAGAGAAGAAGGATGAGTGGTGGAGCGGGACTTGGGCGCATTGACGGTCGCGAGCGGGTTCTCAAACTAGGCGAGAGTTTTGAGAAGCAGCCGCGCTGCGCTTTCCACACCGTGCGCTGTGAGTGAGAACTGTCTGGAGAATAAAGGGTTGGGGGGCCTCAGGGAATAGGGGTGTGAGGGCACAGACTCCCTGAGTTGCCACAGTCCGCCTCACTCTGCTGGAGGTTGCAGGGGAAAGCGCGATCCACTCCCCTGCCGGAGAACTAGGGTGGTGGTGGAAGGAGTCTGAGTAGAGCAGGTGTGGATAAACCCTGCGCAGAGGGCGGTAAGTGAGACCCGGAGACAGGAAGGGAAACTTTGTGCACAAGAGGTATCTGCAGGTGTAACTGTGGAGTCGTGACAGGTGGACAATGCTAAATGGAAAGGAAAATAATGAGGTGACAAATGGAAGGGACAAAGGATCAAATGCAGAGGGAAGGGAGCGCTTTGAGGCTGGTGCCGCAGTATTCTCTCTACTTTTTCTCATCTTGGCTGATGGTTATTTAGTGCGTTCTTGGGAGAAATTCTCAACTATCCAAATAATCTTATTTCTTTGGACCCCAGATTTCAGTCAATTGTCAAATACAGATTCTTTGTATTAAAGTATTGGCGGGTGTGTTATTAAGTTCTTTATTTAGAAGATATTTACTTTCCTATGATATCTACACCTTGGTTTTCCTTATGTTCTCTGGAATTTGTTTTTAATAAATTATTCTCGTTTATGTCGAGGTAGAAAAGGGAGCTCTTTTGCTTTAGTAATTGGATGATGTAGGTTCCAAGAAGGAAAATATAGCGTACAGGATTTCATATGCAAAACATTCATTCTTTGCATAATAGCCCTCATAGATTCTAAAGCAGAAAGGAAACTTTGAGGTCATTGAATCATAACCTCTTATTTTTTTGTGGCAAAATTGTAAAGTAGATATTTTTTCACTTCCTTTCCACAGCCTTGCCCTTCCTTAGTATCTCATTCTGCCTTTCTCATTATGACCTCAGGCTGTTTAGAAATGTTTATGATTTTTAGTCTGAAATGTTTCATGGTTCAATCAAAACATCCTTTAAAGCATGCATTTTGATGTGGTGGTTTCGTCAACCTTTTTCAAATAGTGCCGCTTCTAATCCTTTCCTCTTCCTTGTTAGGTATGCAGTAGTCTTAGTATTAGTTTTTCAAGTTACAAGTTTTAAGATCATAAAAATGTTCTCAGGACTATGTTTTTATATAATTTGGGTGTGTATTCTCTTTTTAAGGGCATAAACCCCAAATTAAGTGAATAAAAAATAGCCTTTGAAAATCACCTTGCAAGTGTTTTCAAAGGCTTTCATTTTGGTCCTTAAAATGGTGGAATTTCATTTTAAAAATCCAATAATCCAGCTACAAGGATGAAAATAAATAAAAATAAAACAACAATAACACCCTCCAATACTTTAAATACAAATAATCTGTATTTGACAATTGACTGAAATCTGGGGTACAAAGAAATACAGATTACTTGGATAGTTGAGAATTTCTCCCAAGAACGCACTAAATAACCATCAGCCAAAGGAGAGAGAAATAAATCCAGATGCTTGAATATGCACTTAATCCTGTGGAAGACATTAGAAAGGTTTTCAGCCTTTACTTTTGTTTTGTTGAAGCAGGCATAGTAGTGGCACAGAATTATTTTAAATTTATTTAAATAAAATAAGTCATTATCCTCGAAGACAGTTTCATTTTCAATAGTGTGATTCTGATGTTGTTACAGGGCAGACAGACATAATTGATAACAGACACTCAAGCCAGTGGAATCTAGGAGAAAGTAATAATCTATCTTTATGTGCAGGGGCAATTATGCCTGTCTGGTATCTTAAGGCTTACAACAAGCATGAATGTGAATCCTGGTCTCCACCACCTACAAATGTAAAGTGACTTTGGGACATTCTCTAAGCTCTTAGCCTCAGTTTCCTTATGTGAAAATAATAATAATAGCATCTGTATTTCACATTTTTGTTAGAATTAAATAAAATACCATAAACGACTTAGCACAGTATTTAGCATAAAGTAGACAATAAATAATAGTATTTTATTTTTGAAGAATTATATTCATATGTACATGAGATATGCCATTCGTATCTTACTTAGACTTTGAAAAAGCATTTATCAAGGCTTGGCAATAAAACTTATCAAAAAGAAAGTCTGCTTAGTGGTGGGAAGGGGATGGGATGTTCTATCAAAGATAAATTAAATGCTTAGCAATAGATGCTTCATTGGGTAGAAGAGTTTGAATAATAGGACCCAATAGAATCAATTTTGGATTTGAGCTACTAGTACTATAACTTTTTCAATTTATATCCAGGTAAGGGAAATACATTGTGAAATCCTAAGTTTATAAATGATACCACTTTTTGCCATCATGAAAAAAATGAACTGATGAGCAATGACTAGAGAGAGATTATCTGGGATTTTAAGGGAACTCACTGGCCAAAAGGTAGTAAAGATATTTGACATGAGCAAATACCAGAAAGTACGCTAAGAAAACTAAAATTAAAATTATAAGTTAAAAGTACAAAAGGAAAATGGAATGCCTATTCTAAAGGGATTAAAAGTCTTGAGGTAGAGATGAATCTGATCCACAGGAAATAATTAGAAAATAAGCATTTTATGTGTAATTTAGCACCTTATACATACATACATAAAATAAGTTTGGAAGTGGTTCCAAGAAGGGCTAACTGTATGAACCCAACTCAACTACAAGATCTCTTATATGTTTGTTGCGTTAAAGGCACTGTGCTAAAGCCACAGTTCTAGAGGAATTAAAGTATGAGGTATTATGCTTTAAAAAATTATGGTATGGTAGAACATGTCTCCAAAGAGGTAAATAATATCAGGTGGTTTATGTTAGGTTTAGATGAATGGTATAGTAAATGCTACAGGAATGGAGAAGAAATTGAGATTCTGGAGAGGAGGGCTGCACCAGAAGTGGCTTTGGGGAAGAGGAGACTTTGACATAGGACTCAAATTCTAAGAGAGCAAAAGGACAGAGAAAAGCAAAACATCAGGCTATAGGCATTCTAATAGTTTAGCCTTTAGCTGGTTGAAAACTAATTTTTTTTTGGCAAGAATGGAAAGTGATGGCTTTGAAAAATATTATGAAAGAAGATATAGTGACTAAATATGAGTGATGAAGGAGATAGAAGAATATTTAGAGGAATACTTAGATCAATAAATAAAGCCTACCAACAAAGTCCACTACAGTGGGTACCCACATAAGGATGATGATAACCTGTTTATAGATAGTGAAAGATTTTAAGGGACAATTACTTCATTTCTATTGTATATTAAGAAAATGGCTTTGGTTCTTATTTTAGGTTCACAAGTGATATTTGCTAGCTCAAACTAAAGTTCTCTTCTTTCCCCCATTGACATATCTCTGCCAACCTCCCATTCTGTGTTTTGTAGTTCCTTATTCTAGCTTTAGTAAATAATATTGTAGTTGTGTCATCTCAGCCAAGGGACTTAATTTCTTTTACCTTTGTTTCTCTTATCTATAAGACAGGGATATTCCTTACCTTACAGGATTATTGTAAGGCTTCAGGATAAAAGTGATGAGGAAAGATTTAAATTTATTAGCACATAATTAACTATTCTTGTTATTCTGTTTTATATTTGTGTTTATTCTCTTAGATTTTCTGGATTCTCTTTTACTTTCTACTGTCTCTTCTTTTGTTCTTTTTAATTCTTTTTTCTTTTTTGTTCTATATAGACAAGAAGACTTTCTCTTTGTCTCTGTGACATTAAAGTTCAGTTCTAATTTTTTCCTTAAATATCAGTATCTTTTTATCAGTTGACATATATTAACACCTATTTCTCTCAGTCCAAACCCTCTTTCAAGCATCTAAAATTTAACACCTTAATTATATCTTTCGTCATTCTTACTTACCTTGCTACTACTAACAACTCCTCACTTGATTTTCAGTCTAATCTTTATCCTTTAATTCTTTAGTTGTGCTTCCCAGGGATATATTGTAAATTGAAACTCTTTCATATTTTTGATATTTGTTATGTTATTTTTATACTTATTTCCTAAAATCTAGGAATAACTATTGAGATTTTAAGAGATACAAGTGTTCACTTTTGAATTAAAGCAGCACAAAGAATAAACTATATTATAAAGAATGCTTTGTGTGAATTATTTATAATTATTTGCATTTATGTTTCCTTAAGTAATAGAGGAAAGGATTGTATTTCCTTTCATAGAGTTGTAAGTAGAAACAAATATGAAGTGGTAAGCATGATTTCTGGCATATAGTATTCCAAAAATGTTAGCAATTATAATTATTGTGGAGCAGGGCCAGCCTTTGTTTATTGACAGAACAGTAATTTGATGAGCACTGGGAGGTTCTCCTTTCCTAAGATCTTCCATTATAGTTCCCTAAATTCCACTAGTAAATATACATTACTTTGGATTTACACTGTTTACCTCTGGAGCTTTTTTTGTTAATATGAAGATGAATCTCTTGAGACAGGGGTAATAACTGGGAAGGACCTCTGAAAGAGGGGCATGTCCTATATCTTGATCTGGTTGGCAGTTACCCCTATGTCATTTTGTGAAAGTTATCAAGCTTATGACTTATATTCTATTTTGTTTGTTTGTTTGTTTATTTACTGAGACAGAGTCCACTATGTCTCCCTTGGTAGAGTGCCATGGTGTCACAGCTCATAGCAACCTCAAACTCTTGGGCTTAAGTGATTCTTTTGCTCAGTCTCCCAAGTAGCTAGGACTACAGGCACATGCTACAATGCTGGGCTATTTTTTTGTTGCAGTTATCATTGTTTAGCAGGCCTGGGCCACATTTGAACCCACCAGCCTCAGTGCATGTGGCCAGTGACCTAACCACTGACCTATGGGTGCAGAGCCTAATGTTCTATTTTGCATGTATATCATATTTAATAAAGAGTTAACTTAAAATAAATATGACAAAGAATTGTATATCAGAATTATTAGTCATTGATGTATATTAATGTGAATTATTTTTGAATGGCTTTCATATCTTAAAGGTTTTTAAGTTTGTTTGTGAAATATATTAGCATTCTAAATTCCCTCTGGGTGATAGATTTTAATAGCATCACTTGCACTATGATTTAGCTCAAAATTAAAATTTATTTTTAAGTTCTTCCAAAGTGGCAGAATTGGTTAAATTTATACATCCGTTGATGGTATACATATTCATGAAAAATTCAAATTGTTAAACTGAAAAGTTTACTTTTTCTTAAATTTCCTTTTTAATACGCACTAATTTTAATCTATGTTCTTTCATTTTGTTAATCCTGGGATAGCGGAGAAGTGACAGTAGTGGTTTAAGAAAAAATTATGTGGTACCAGAGGTGGTTTAAGAAAAAATTATATGAGAAAAGGATTAAACATATATCAATGATCTACTTTTTCAATAAGTTATCAAAAGCAGTGACATTATGTAGCAGTAGAATACATTGGTCAAGTTCTAAACAGGAATTCTAAAGCAGCATGAGTTTAAGGAATACTTTTTAAAAGTATAGCTATTTCTTTTTTCTTAGAATTATGCATATAGAATTAAACTGGATTGTATTTTGTTCATTTGTAGCATGAAGACTCTTGTAAACCCTTTTAATTATTGACTTTTGATTTATCACACTGAAACATGCTCATATTTTTGATATCCAGGTGTTCTATTTTACAAAAATCAGTATTTGTATCTATTTTTAGATGATTTCAAACCTGCTTCTATTGATACTTCTTGTGAAGGAGACCTTGAGGTCGGCAAAGGTGAACAGGTGACAATAACTCTACCAAATATAGAAGTGAGTATTTCTATATATTTAGACTAAAATGATCTTTTTTGCAGGATTTTCACTAAATATAAATTAAAATATTAAATAATTGCACAATTCATATAGCAATGGCCAGTTAAAGTAAATAATAAGCATAACAAAGAAAATGACCATATTTTAACTATTTTAGGGAAAAATATTTAAAATACTTTCTTTAATTCATTTAGTAGTTTCAGGAACTCACATAGTAGATGATTTGAAAAAAATTAGAGGTCTAAACAAGTATGTTTTATATTCTGACATAGGGATAATAACATATTCTTTGCCTTCTAGTCCTAATCTGTTACAGAAGACAAAAACATAAACATCTAATGTCAGAAGTTAGAGTACATACAAAATTCTATGCAAGTACATACGTGGACTCAGATACTCTGCCTGGTGGTATCTTGAAAGGCTTCAATAGTAAGCAATATTTGAGCTGAGCCTTTGGAGGAAAAGCAAGTTTTTATCAGACAGGGAGTAGAGTATTCTGTCTAGACCGGCGGTTCTCAACCTGTGGGTCGTGACCCACAGGAACTGTATTAAAGGGTCGTGGCATTAGGAAGGTTGAGAAACACTGATCTAGACAAACAGAACAGTATATGAAAGGCTCTAATGCTAAAGAACAAAGAATTTGTGGAATAAAGGACTTTAATGTAGTAAATCACAGTATAAAGAAAAATATTGACAGGAATAGAGACTGGAAAGGTTGGTTGGGATCAGATTGTGAAGGATAGTTTGCGTTGTGATATAGAATTTAGTCTTTATCCCATAGGCCTTACAGAACCATTAGAAGTTTGTAAGCAGAGAAGTAGATTTGGTTTTGGCAGGATTTCAGCAGTAGTTTGGGGAATGGGTTGAAAAAGAAAGAGACTTGGTCAGAAAGTCCCTAACCATAAGTTTTGTATATTTTTAAAATTTCCAAATATATCCAAGTAACACTACCAAGGACTATTTGCATAAAAATACAAGTTCTTTGTTGTATGCTCTACTTTTCACAGTCCTTGAATTAGATTCTTAGTATTCAGCGTAAGTTTATTTTTCTTTTCTTTTATACTCACTTTAGCTAGTCTCAGAGAAAACTAACACTATACCTTTATAATTTAATATATAAAGAAAACCTTATAATTTTTAAACATTTTTTTCATTTGGTTTAAGGTTTATAATAGAGCAATTTTAGCTGGTGTAGAGGTAAAGCAAGTAAGCTCTCCATCCTCTCATCTATTATCTTTTTCTTATTTTTATCAGTCAACAGTATTTGATACCCTAGTCTTATGTCAGATTGTATCAGTTGCTGCCTCTGAATATTTTCCTAAGACTAAATTTATGGGTGCTTTTCATTGAATATTTCTCATCTTTTCCCTTAGGAACTGAAGAAAATGAAAAATCAGTTTAGTACAAGGTATTGTAGATAAGTTAATCTTTGTATTATACTGTTATGAAAAATTGTTCAGATTCTAGTGTCACTAAAATAGTTTGAAAATTTAGTCTTTAGTAGCCCAAGATTTTGCTTTATGATACCTATGTGAGAAAAAACATGAACCAACCACTTAATTTTAAAAGTTGTTACACTATGTTGTATAAAGCTTTAAGCTGACAACAGCAGCCACCAGCCCTTGTTGTCTCTGCCCAGTGATGACTGGTTTGTAGATTAACTTTAGTTGGATTCTTCTTTGCCATATTGAATATTGTTTTCTTAAATTGTCATCCTCCCGTCATTATCCCTTGCATTGCTCTTCTACTCCAAACAAAGGATTCTTATGTTTATTTATTCTTTTAAATTTCAGATTAATATGAGAGTACAAATGTTTATGTTATATTGTTTTCATTTCTAAGATAAAGTTCAAGTTATAGTTGAGTTCTTTATCTAGGGGGCATGCTGAACATCCTCACATTGTGCATATTAGGTGAGATCCTGCCAATTGCCTTACTTACTTCCTCCTCCCTTCTGTCTCCCTCCCCTCCCCCTTACTAGACTATACTTGTGTTTTTTTCTTTCGTGTGGGCATGTAGTTGTTTATATATTGGTTTTATATTAGTATTGAAAACTTTGCATACTTTTTTCCCCTTTCTTTTTTTTTTTTTTTTTTTTTTTTTTGAGACAGAGTCTCAGTATGTCGCCCTGGGTTAAGTGCCGTGGAGTCCCAGCTCATAGCAACCTCAAACTCTTGGGCTTAAGCAATTCTATTGCCTCAGCCTCCCAAGTAGCTGGGACTATAGGTGCCCGTGAGAATGCCTGGCTATTTTTGGTTGTAGTGGGCCTGGGCTGTATTCGAACCTGCCAGCTCCAGTGTATGTGGCTGGCACCCTAGCCACTGAGCTACAGGTGCTGAGCCTTTTTTCCCCTCTTTCTTGTATTGCTTTACTTAGACGAATGTGTTTTAACTCCATCCAGGTAGACACAAAAGATATAAAGTCTCAGTTTTTTCTCGTGGCAAGTCTTAATCTTTTCTCATAGCTGAATAGTACCCCACTGGTATATATATACCACAGTTAATCCCTTTCTAGGTTGGTGGGCACTTGAGTTGTTTCCATGTCTTGGCAATTGTGAATTGAGCTGCACTAAACATTCTGGTGCAAAGGTCTTTGTGGTAAAATCATTTTTGTTTTTCTTGGTAGATATCTGATAATGGGATTGTGGAATCAAATGGAGGGTCAATTTTCAGTAGTTTGAGGATTCAGAGTTCAGAATCTTTGAGGATTCTCCATACCTCTTTCCATAAAGGTTGTATGCATTAGTATGCAATCCTACCAGCAGTACAAAAGTGTTCCCTTCTCTCCATAACCACGCCAGCCTCTGCAGATTTGGGACTTTGTGATATGGGCTAATCTTACTGGAGTTGAGTAGTATCTCAGAGTGGTTTTGATTTGCATTTCTCTGATGATTAGGGATGATGAACATTCTTTCATGTGTTTTTTGGCCATTTGTCTGTTTCCTGAGAAGTTTCTGTTCAAAGTTTCTTGCCCACTTGTAAATGGGCTTGTTTTCTCTTTTCTTTTGATTAATTAGAGTTCTCTATAGATTCTAGTTATCAGCCCTTTGTCATACTCATAGTGTGCAAATGTCTTCTCCCATTCTGAAGGCTGTCTGTTTGCTTTCATTGTGGTACCCTTAGCTGTGCAGAAGCTCTTTAGCTTGATCATATCCCATTTATTTATTTTTGTTGTTGCTAAAATTGCCAAGGGGGTCTTCATAAAATCTTTTCCCAGGCCAATTTTGTCAAGCATTTTCCCCACACTCTCTTCTAGAATTTTTAATGTTTTCTATCTTAAATTTAAATATTTTATGCAGCGAGAATCAATTTTTGTCAATGGTGAGAGGTGTGGGTCCAATTTCAGTCTTCTACATGTGGTTAACCAGTTCTTCCAGCACCATTTCTTTTCCCCAGTGCATGATTTTGTTTGGTTTATTTCTTAAAATTGTATTAGCTGTTTGGGATTCTTTCTGGTTCCTATGAAATGAACTACTATTTTTTCAAGTTCTTCAAAGTGTGACATTGGTGCTTTGATGGGGATTGTATGAAATCTATAGATCTCTTTAGGTAGTAAAGACATTCTAACTATGTTGATTCTTCACAGCCATGATCATTGCATGTTCTTTCATTTTTTAATGTCTTCTGCTATTGTTTTTCTCAGAGTTTCCTAGTCTCTTTATAGAGATCCATTGTTAGATATATTCTCACGTACTTCATTGTCATTGGAGCTACTGTGAAAGGTATTGTGTCTTTGATTTCATTCTCAGCTTGACTCTTGCTGGCACATATGAAGGCTACTGATTTGTAGACGTGATTTTGTATCCTGAGATGATACTATATTTCTTGATCACTTCTAAGAGCTTTGTAGTTGAGTCCCAGGAGTTTCTCAGGTATACGATCATGTCATCTGCAAAGAGCAAGAGTTTGACCTCCTCTTTTCCCATTTGAATACCCTTGATCTTCTTTTGCCTGATTGCATTGGCTAGCATGTCTAGCACTATGTTGAATAGCAGTGGCAATAGTGGCCATCCTTGTTTAGTTCCAGTTTTAACTGGAAATGCTTTCAGTTTATCTCCTTTCAATATGGTATTGGCTATGGGTTTGTTGTAGATGGCTTCTATCAGTTTAAGAAATCTTGAACCTATGTCTATTTTAAGTGGATTCTTACATTTATTAATAAACCTTATCCTTTCATGGTGTCCTGCTTTAATCAAGAGTTACCATCTACTATGTGTTTGGTTATGATATCAACTGAAGTACCTCTTAAAGGAATGACAACTATAGAAGGCCTACATTTTTAAGTCAGTGAATTATAAATTTCTGAAATGGTAAAGAAATCATTTGGGAAAAAGTTACCACTATCAACCTCCATCCCCTGTAGCCCACCATAGATATGTACAGAAAAGAATATGCCTCAGTATATGTGTGTGTATAAATGTGTGCTCAAGAAAGAGACACAGAAAGAGATTGGCCATCTACATGTATACGTGTATCATCTTTGTGGTAAGTCCTGTGTTGGGTAGCTACTGAGAATACAGAAGTAGACTAGACATTGTCAGTGTCCTAAAACATTTTATCATTTAATAGGAAAGACAGGAAATAACTAATTAAAATACAGAAATGTAATGACTGTCATAAAGGTATACAAAGAATATTACAAAAGCATAAAAGAGTATATCCTAGCCAGAGGAAAGGGAGGAAACATCACTATACACCAGTCTTGAAGTTATGCATATGAAGGACAGAGGGAAAAACATTTCTGATAGAGAAAAAAAAAAAAAGACTTGGACTAAAATACAGCAATAAAAGAAAGAATGTTAAATATTTGAAGAACTACATATGTGCCACTCTGGTTAGTTCCAAAGGGGTGCATATGGGGAGTGAGTGTAGGAGATGGAAAGATACTTAAAAGGGCTTAATAAATAGTATAATTAATTTGAGCTTTATTATGTCATTAGTCTAGACAGCTGAAATGAAAAGGAGTTGTTTTTTTTTTGTTTGTTTTGTTTTGTTTTGTTTTGTTTTGCTTTGCTTTGCTTTGCTTTGTTTTTTTTTTTTCCCCAGACAGAGTTTTACTCTGTTGCCCTTGTTAGACTGCCGTGGTGTCAGCAACCTCACAGCAACCTCAAACTCTTGGGCTCAAGTGATTCTCTTGCCTCAGCCTTCCAACTAGCTGAGACTACAGGTGCCGACCACAGTGCCGGGCTATTTTTAGAGATGAGTCTCACTCTCGCTCAGGTTGGTCTTGAGCTCCTGAGCTCAAGGGATTCACCTCCCCGAGTGCTAGGATTATAGGTGTGAGCCTCTGCACCCAGCAAGGGGAAATTTTTACTTAATTTAACTGTTAGGATTTATCATTGGTACTGATATTGGCATATTTTTAGTGCTGACTGTATCTTGTGGAATATTTTTGTGAGCTTCTATGAAAAAGCCCTCTGGAAATTACCCTTCCTATTTACATAAGTAATGCATTTCTAGCAGTTACTTATTAATTTAGCCCTCAAATCCTGGGCTTCTGAGGTTTCTATATTTGTGAGGGCTACCATGCCACTCTAAGATGACCCTCTTTGGCAACGTTCCTTCCATGATGATTCTAATCTGATTCCTTGTTTTTGTGGTTTTAAGCTTAAATACTTGTCTAATATTAATATTGTCACGTTTATTTCCTTTTCGTTTGCATGTTTATAATATCTTAGTGTCTTTTCGTTTTATTTAGCTGATATTTTATTTTAAGTATATATTTTATTGACAGAATATACTATGGTTTTTTTTTTTCTTTTCTTTTTTTTTTTGAGACAGCATCTTAAGCTGTCACCCTGGGTAGAGTGCTATGGCATCACAGCTCACAGCAACCTCAAATTCTTGGGCTTAAGTGATTTTCTTGCCTCAGCCTCCCAAGTAGCTGAGACTACAGGCACCTGCCTCAATGCTCCGGCTAGTTTTTTTGTTGCAGTTGTCATTGTTGTTTTAGCTGGCCCAAGCTGGGTTCAAACCCGCCACCCTAGATGTATGTAGCCAGTGCCCTACCCACTGAACTATGGGCTTTTTATTTTTAAATCCCATTTAATACTTTCTATTTTTATTAGGAGAATTCTATCCACTAAATCTATTTATATTTAGTTCAAAATTCATGTGCTTTATTTTTATTTCTGTCATCTTACAGTATGTTTACTAGTTATTTAATTTCTTGTTTTCTCTTTTTTATTCTTTATTAGTTTCACCAGCATCTCACTTTTTAAAAATTTTCTTTCTTTGTCTTAATTTTTTTTTTTTTTTTTTTTTTTTTAACTCTTGTTACTTTTGGACTACTATCGTACTTCTCCATTCCATTACTGATTTCTTTCCTTTCCTGGTTTTCATAATCAGGCATATGACTCTGTGTTTTTATGCAAAAGCTGAGTTCCTCCACTCTTGCATTGCCCTATCAAATGAAAAATTTTTGAATACTTTTGGTGTCCTTTAATTCCGCCTCAGCCAAACACCTGTTTTGCCAAGATAGTGTATTACATTGTAAAATATTTTCATGTCAAGAGTATTTATTTAGCTCTTATATTCTACATTCTCAATCTATCCTACTCCATTTACAGTTAAATACAGCATATGTAAAATCAAGATTCCTTTGCTCACTACCATTTTTCTTCATTCCTATATTGAGTTGGGTTTTTTTTTTGTTTCATTTGTTTTATGGTTACAAGTTCTTTATTCACTCTTTTTTATTCCCAAATAAAGTGTGTACTCACCTATTTTATATTTTATTTTGTAGTGTTTCCTTTGGTTGATCATCCTAAGTCAGTCATTCATATAAACCAACTATAATCAGTTCTGAGTGGTTTGTAAAGAGTGGCAGATTGAGATTATTGGAGAATACATAAATAAGTACATCATGGAGGGCCATATGGACAGGTTTATGGACTATGGCTTTTATCCTGAATACATAAAGCTTTCAAAATAAAGATTTTTAGGTATGGGAACAAAGTGATTAGATTTGTCTGCCAAAAGAATGGGGAACAAAATTGGAAGGAAGGTTGGGAAGAGGATAACTATAATCTAGGTAAAATGATTTTGGGTTCTGAAGTTGGGTAGTAGCAGTGAACACAGAGATAATAGGAAGTGATCAATAGTTATTTGGAGGTAATATAGTTCATATGCTGAATAGTTGTCTGATACTTTAATAGTTTGAGGGAATGGATTAAATGTTAGGAATGGTGCTCAATTTAATGAGGGGAAATATTTAAATTTATAAAGATTGATCAAGGATAAAAGGCAGGTATAGAGACTATCCAGGGTTTATTTAACTTTTTGCCTATGGTCAGAAATTATGTTATTCATATTCAACATTTATTGACTATCTGAGGAGGTCTTGGTACTTTAGATGCTAGGAACATGTCAAAGAAAAGTAATGATCCAGTTCTTTAGGAGCTAAAAGAACAATAATACATTGTAATTTTAAGATGCATTCCATTCTAAGTAAGAATATAAATATTTTCAAGAAGACTGTATTGTACAGATCTTTTATCAGCTGTAATTTGGAATATTTAGGTTACTATTTTGTGGTATCTTACTTATTTTCAACCAAGACATGTGAAAAATTTACTTACAAGCCAAGTAGACCCAGTTTTGTCATGATCATGTTCCTGGTTCTCTAGTTTACTAGGGATTCAACTAAGTGCTCCCTTCTAGAACTGGCCCATATATGTCTTCATCTATGTGCTGTACATTATTAACTTTTTGCAGATTACTTTTATCCCTGGATAGGTTAAAAAAAAAAAACCTGTTCTTTTTTTCATTTTCATTATTTTCTCTCCATATCTCTCAAAAGTCTCTAACCTACCCCAATTTTGGTGATTTCAACCACCAAATTTATCTCATACTCCTCCTAGTGGTCATTTAGTAAATCGTGAATACTTTTTAACTATTTTAATATTTAATTTAAATATCCTTCAGTCTTTTTGTTTCAATTTTTTAAAATCTATTATTTTATTTATTTAAATATTTAAAACACATTCAATTATTTATGGATACATATTGTACATATTTATGGGATACATGTGATGATACAAGCATACCCTTTTCTAACCTGATACAATAGTACTATTGTATTCAACAAAATTACTATAATAAATCCTTTAGAAATGTATTATACTTTTATAAAGTTCAAAAACAAGTAAACACAAGTAGTATATGTTTAGAGATCTATGTATGTAGGATAAAACAAAAGAATGATAAACATAAAATTTCTTCAGAGTATCTCAGGGTGGCAGGGACAAAGGATAGAAGAAGCATGTATGGAGATGTAGGTTATTAGCAATTATCTAGGTGTCTTTATCCTTTTATTATGAAAAATACAATAGTACAATGAATTCCAAGTACCCCCTTTCTGAGCTTCAACGTTTTGCTTATCTTTTTTATGTAGTTCCTTACTGCTTCCTTTTCCTGACATATTTTAAAGCAAATCTCAGACAGTATGCACCATTTAATAAATCCTTATTTATATGTCTTTAACTGATAAGGACATTTCTATTTTTATCTACATACTATGGTATAATTACACCTAAGAGAATTAATAATAATCCTTGGTCCAAGTCCCACTTTTGTGATGATCACTAAAATGTCTTTTTATAGACATTGTCTATAAAATGTCCCAACTAGAATTCAAATAAGATTCCTATTCAAACAAGATTGTAGTTGAATATTATGTTCCTTGTATTTTTTTTTTTTTTTTTTTTGCAGTTTTTGCAGTTTTTGCCCAGGGCTGGGTTTGAACCCGACACCTCCAGTATATGGTGCTGGCGCCCTACTCCTTGAGCCACAGGTGCTGCCCTGTTCCTTGTATTTTTATTCTATAAAAGTCCCTTCCCTTTTGTTTATTAAAAAAATCAGGCTTATTAGAAAAACCAGTTTATGTATCCTAGAGAATATACTCATATTCTGGATTTCAGATTATTTCCATTCAGTATTGTTTAACTTGTTCATCTAGCCCCCATATTTCCTATGGACTAGTAGTTATATATGTAAAGGCAGGCTTGATGACAAATTCTTTGGGGTTTGATGAAAGTTAAATTCTTTGGTTTTTTTGTATGTTCAAAATTTTGGCAAGATTATTTTATGGGTGATGCTGTATACTTTCATATGATATCATGATGCATGTAATACCTGGTTGTCTCACTTTTAATGATGCTAAAACTTAACAGTGGGTTTAATGTAACAGATGTTTTTTGATAACATTTATTTCCTTATCTGAATAGGGACATAATTCTCTAAGAAAATGCTAATTTTAAAAATTAAGCTTACAGCATATGACAAGGGTACAAGTCAAATCTGTCAAGTGTAGAACATAGATGTTTTGGCACAATAATCAAGTAAAGGAGGTGAAAGCTGTGTTGATTGGTTTGATCTAACCATGTCAGATTGTATTAAAAAAAATCAAGCACATTGTACCCCACATAAGCATGAATATTATTCATGATCTATGTGTATTTGACTTAATTAAAAAAAATTAGGCTTACAAAGCAATAAGGAAGAACAGAAGAGGTAGGAAATATGATTCAAGGATTCTGTTTTCTTATCCATAAAACATATTGATTGTGTTACAATTGAATCCTAGTTACCCATTATAGGCCAGTGAAACAAATGTTTATTGGCTCAGGGTAAATACTTTCTTCCCTTTCCTTGGTGATAGCAGCTATAAAATCTCAGCTTCTCTTTATCTCTGTCTTTTTTTTACCGCCCTACTTGGATACAGAGTAGTAAATTATAATAGTTTATAGGTTACTTGAAGTAAAACATGAAATGAGAAACCCAGTACCAGAATATTTCAAAGGCCTTCCCTACTGAATTTCTATGATACATTTAAAGTAATGGTAATTAACTTTTTAAACAGGGTTCAACTCCACCAGTAACTGTTTTCAAAGGCTCAAAGAAACCTTACTTAAAAGAATGTATTTTGATTATTAACCATGATACTGGAGAATGTCGACTAGAAAAACTCAGCAGCAACATCACTGTAAAAAAAACAAGGTATGTGGTTTAATGAATTAAATTATATTATCAACACATAAATTTTTAAGAAATTATTGGGGGAAAAGTTATTGGCTTAAGTCACATTATTATATAGGGATTATTTATGTTAAGTACAAAAATGTTTTAATTTTTTCTAAGTTTGGTAGAGATCCTAAACCAAAAGCTTTTTACTGCATCACCCTGTGAAGTATAAAACCTCGTTTTTCTTCTAAGGTATAGATAATTTTTTTATTTTATTATAGATACTTACTTGGACCTAGACTAAAAGGAATCATTATATACTCTCCAAAATAATTAGTAAATATTTATTGAGCACCTAGAATATACACTGTATTAGAAAAACAAAAGTTTGCTACACAAGCACCAACCTTAAAACTTCAGTGTTTAATTGCATAAACAGACCATTCCTTTAAAGTCAATAGGAGAACAGCCATCTCCAATTCTTTTTGAAAATAAATGATGCATACTTACCGTGTAATATAAAGGTACTTGCTCTAAAAGTCATACAGATAGTATGGACAAAATTGCTCTAGGAATTAAGAGAAAGGAAGAGGACATGTTAGATTGAAACATTTAGGGACACCATATTGATACACTTAGAAGGGGGGTTAAGATTGTAAGAATTACTTTGGGTGCCTGTTAAAAATATGAGTTCCCAAAATTCAATTTAGATCAGAAGGGAGCCTGGGAACTCTATTTTTTAATATCTCTTTACCTCCATCCACCATTTCTCCTAGGACTTTTACTAGTAGAAAATTTTAGGAAATACTGATTTCGTTGATCAGAGAGTATGATGATGTAAGCAGAGTTTGAAAGCAGGAATATATCTGACTTATTCAGAGCTAGTGAATAAGACCTGTTTGAACAAAGCAGAGATTTGTCTCTATACCTGTGTATAAGTATTGGAAGGTAAGGGTTAATATTGAGTAGGGGTAATGCTGTAAAGGTAGGTTGAGGTTAATGCCTTTAGTATTAACTAAAAACTTACAATATTGTCATGTTGGCAGTGGTTACATATTAAAGTCTTTTTAACCAGGGATTGGCATTTACAGTTTTGTTTTGAAACATTAATCCAGCAAAGAAACTGAGTAAAAGTAAAAAATGTAGGAAACAGAAAAATATGTGTATTTTTGAGAGTAAGAATGAAGAGAAAAATGAGGTTCTAAATACTTCTTGAAGGAAAAACTCACAAGATTTGGTGACCAGAAATGGGAAAGGCAAAAGTCAGCATAATTTTGTTATATACTTTTTTCTTAAAGATGTTGAAAGAAAAGAATATGAATTTCCTTTATGAATATGTGTGTCTTAAAGTTATAAATACAAATGTTGATTTGATTTAGTTTTAACAGAAATGATAATTTTAGAACTTTGGGAATATATTGAACTGTTTTACACTTAGATTTTTCCTCTTATTTTAATCATTTGTGAATAAATGTCTATGTCTTATCTGTTAAATTTGAACAGTGCTTTTGTTTTTGTTCACATTTGTATCCTTCAGTGTATCTGAGTGTATTCCACTCACATAGCAGTATTTGATAAACAATTGTTAAATAATTAATTAAATTAATGTTTTAATTCTTGAATATCATTTTAAAGATCTTATTACACATCTTTAATAAGAATAAGTGGTAAATTTTAGCAGCTGAAATTGTTGTCACATACCTGTTATTCCTGTTTCAATTCCTTTTTCTTTTTTTTTTTTGAGAGAGGGTCTTACTTTGTCATCCTCATTAGGGTGCCATGGCATCATAGCTCACAACAACTCAAACTCTTGGATTCCAGTGATTCTCTTGCCTCAGATTCTCCAGTAGCTGGGACTACAGGCACCTGCCACAACACCTGGAAATTTTTTTTAGAGACGGGGTCTCGCTATAGCTCAAGGTTGTCGCAAACTCCAGAGCTAAGGCAATCCACCAGCCTCAACCTCCCTGAGTGTTAGGATTACAGGTCTGAGCCACAACACCTGGCCTAATATTTGATATTCTTAATTGCAGAGTTGAAGGAAGCAGTAAAATTCAGTATCGTATGGAACAACAGCAGCAACAAATGTGGAATTCAGCTAGGACTCCGAATCTTGTAAAACATTCTCCATGTGAAGATAAGGTGTCCCCAGTATCTGCAATGGATGACATTGAAAGAGGTAAAATTAAAAAAAAAAAAAAAAAAAAAAAGAAAGAAAGGGGTAAAATTTAAGTATATATTTAAGTATAAATATAAGTATAAATTTAAGAGATAATAAATGTTAAGTGAAATTTTTTATTTTAATTAAGAATAGTAGCAACTATAAACTTTTACTGAGAACATGTTTTCTAAATTATGCATTTTTCTGGGGCAAAATTATAGCTTATTATTTAGAGTAGTATATAAGTAAGACTATAGCCGTAGAAGAGAATTTCTATTTTTTAAATTATTATTCGGGGCAAAAAAAGTATTTAGATGTGTGTAACTGGAGTTTTGTTCCTTTTGGCAATTGTGATGACTCATTTAATTTTTTATAGCATCTTCTGTCAAAATTCTTTATGTACAATCAAACTGTAGATGTCTAAAATGTTACCATTTGAGTCAGGAAATGCAGATTAATTAAAAGAAGCAGGCAAGTTCTTTTAAATTACTGCTTACTTTTCAGCAGGAAGGTATTTTTAAGGAGATAAAATTTTTTTGAAAGTAAGAATATTTAAAGCATTTTTTTTTCTAACTACAGTTCAGATGTTGATGTTATAGTAATTGTGGCAACAGTGAGAATTTTATTACCAATGTATATTTTCTTCTACACTTTGTGTTCAGAATTTACACATAATTGCCCAATTCCAGTTGTCCCCTTGTAGGTGCAATACATTGTTAATTCCCTAATGGATTATTAGTCCCTATACAAACAGCGAAGAATACACAAGCCCAGAACCTTTGTTGGTATAAGAGATCTTGAATTTTATTTTGATATTATACATGCATCCAAAATAAGTTTGAATCATTATGTCATCATATACATGAAACAGTGAAATACAGGACAGAAAATCAAGATATTGAAGAAGAGAAAGCAAACTTGCTAATTATTAAAGCATTAAATTCAGCTCTAAGATTCTTAGTCACCAAGACAAAAACAAAGACACAAGTATTAGTTGATAGACTGGTTCCAAAGAATCAGACTCTTCCTTATCAGTAAATTCTAAAAGGAATTCATCTTATGGAACCTGTTCTAGGGACCATTAAGTTAGTAATCTCATCATTAATTTTATAGTACAAGTAGAAGTTCCTCCATGTGACAATTTTTAGCAGAGACCTGAATAACCTTAACCCTAACCCTATCCAGGGCAACAGCTTGAGACTCTAAAGTCTTGTTCTGTCACCCAGCCTAGAGTGCAGTGGCAGTCATACCTCACTACAGCCACAAATTCCAGGGCTCAAGCACTCCTCCTGTCTTAGTTTCCTGAGTAGCTAGGACTATAGGGATACACCACTATGCCCCACTAATTTTTATTTTTTATATTTTTTAGAGTCAGGGTCTCAGTATATTGCCCAGGCTGGTCTCAAACTCTGGACTTCAAGTAATCCTCATGCTTTAGCTTTCTGAGTTGCTGGTATTACAGGTGTGAGTGACCATGCCCAGCTATTATTGTTCTTTTTATCTACAGAAATATTTACAACCAAAGTTATTAATATTATGGAAACTGGCTTTTCCAGATACTTTAAATATTTTAAACATCCATTAAGAGGGCAGGGGAGAAACCTAAGCTTCATCAGAATGTTCTCAAGGAAAACTAGGCTGTTACGTTCTCTCATTGTATTGTACTAGTATGTATTAAGAGTATAAAAAGATTTAAAAGACTGTTTCTGCCAAAATAGATTTTAATTTTTATAGTTTTAATTTTTCATGTTATTTGTTTTATATTTGAGTTACCTATGTATTAAGTACAGTGGTATAAATAAATGTGAAATTTAAATTCAGACATTGTTTGTCTTTTAATGTTCATAATCCCATTTAATATTAAAGTATAGCTTGCTGGGCATTGTAGCAGGCTTCTGTAGTCCCAACTATTCTGGAGGGTGAGGCAAGAGAATCACTTGAGCCCAAGAGTTTGAGGATCCTGTGAGCTATGATGCCACAACACGTTAATAAGGGTGACAAAATGAGACTCTGTCTCAAAAAAAAAGGTATGGCTTGATGGTAAAGGGGTTTCTTTAAATGCTTCAAATGCTGTAAGTGGATGTTTGGTTTTATTTATTCTTCATCAACAGCTTCTTAGCAACTAATACATTCAAATTTTATTCTAATTATTTAATTTATTCATTTTGCTTTATTTTCAGAATTGAAAGCAGAAGCCAGTCTGATGGACCAGATGAGTAGTTGTGATAGTTCATCTGATTCTAGAAGTTCATCATCCTCAAGTAGTGAGGATAGTTCTAGTGACTCAGAAGATGAAGAGTGCAAATCGTCTCCTTCTGATGAAGGGAATTATATCTCAGGACATCCTACCATGTCTGCCATGCCACAATATAGTATTCCAGATTCAGATGATTGTCTTAACAGATTTCATGACAGTAGCCTTCTGATGAATACTTTAAGTAAGTATATATAAACTGAATAATTGGAAAAGTAAGAATTCACAGTGGAGCCATATTGATTATGATCTACAATTTGGATAAAGATTCCTATTTTATGTATTTGACATTATTAACCTTTTTATTGAATTATGCATTTTCTCTTAACTATAGGACAAAATGCCTTCTTGGTTTTTTTCTTATCTCTCTAGATACACTTTTCTCACTTCTTTGCAAGTTTATAACCTTCTACTCAGTCAATTGAGTTGGAGTTCCATAAGGCTTACTCCTGGATTTTTTCTTTTTCCTTTTTATTTTATATTTTTACCCTAAATAAAATTTAGTAAGTCTATAAAATCTTTTAATGCATAATTAACATATTTAACATTCCTGTCCTGGTAGTAAATATGTAGAATCCTACAACCCCCAAATGTAAAGCAACCATTCTTCTAAGGTACATATGAAACATTTATAGAAATTTACCTCTTATAAGGACAATGGCAATGAATTTCAAAGTATTTGTTTTTTATTGATCATATTATGATGATAATACAATTAAAATATAAATAAATAACAAAAATTACTTTAAAAAATGTAAGATTAGAAATGTCAAAGCATATACCTAATAACTTACATGTTAAAAGGAAACTGCAATGAAGTGACAAAATATTTGTGAACATATAAAAGGTAATATATTACAGCAATTTGGAGATACATCTAAATGGTACTTATAGGGAAATTTTTTAAAGGATAATAGGAATTTGTTTATTCTTTTTTAGAGAGGGAGACTCACTATAATACCCAAGCTGGCCTGCAGTGACTATTCACAGACATGCTCATAAAATGTTATAGTCTCTTAACTCCTGGGCTCAAACAATCCTTCTGCCTCAGCCTTCTGAGTAGCAGGACCTACAGGTGTATGCCACTATGCTCAGCTCTTTATAGGGTAAATTATAGCTTCAAAATGTAACTTTTTAATTAATAAGTGAATGAAACATTCACCTTGAGGAACTAGAAGAACAAAAACACTTTAAAGAAAGCAAAGAAGGCTCCGTGCCTGTAGCTCAACGGCTAGCGCGCTGGCCACATACACCCAGGATGGCGGGGTCAAACCCTGCCTGGGCCTGCTAAACAACGACAACAACAACAACAGCAAAAATAATAGGACATTGTGGCAGGCGCCTATAGTCCCAGCTACTTGGGAGGTGGAGGCAAGGGAATTGCTTAAGCCCAAGAGTTTGAGGTTGCTGTGAGCTGTGATGCCGCAGCACTATACCGAGGGCTACATAGTGAAACTCTGTTTCAATTAAAAAAAAAAAAGCAAAGAAAAAGTAATATTCTTGAGTGGAAATGAATAGATAATAACGAAACATTAGAAGATCAACAAACTAAAAGTTAAAACTAATGAAAGAAACCTATCTTTAACAAGGGTTGATGAAGAAAAAAAAGACAAAATAAACCATATTAGAAATGAAAAAAAGGTTAGAGTTATAGCTATAATATATATTTTTATTGATATGTAATAATTATACATATATATCGGATACATGTGATATTTTGACATAAGTGATATATGATGATCAAATCAGGGTAATTTTAATATTCATCACCTCATTTATCATTTTTTATTTTGGGAATAACTTAAATCTTTTCTTCTAGTTATTTTAAAATATACAATGAATTACTGTTAACTATAGTCTCCCCACTATGCTATAAAACAGTAGAACTCATTTTTTTTTGAGACAGAGCCTCAAGCTGTTGCCCTGGGTAGAGTGCTGTGGCATCACAGCTCACAGCAACCTCCAACTCCTGGGCTTAAGCAATTCTTTTGCTTCAGCCTCCCAAGTAGCTGGGATGACAGGCGCCCACCACAATGCCTGGCTGTTTTTTGGTTGCAGCCGTCATTGTTGTTTGGCGGGCCCGGGCTGGATTTGAACCCACCAGCTCGGGTGTATGTGGCTGACGCTTTAGCCACTTGAACCACAGGCACCGAGCCAGAACTCATTTTTTAAATCTGACTGTATTTTTGTACTCATTACCCAACCTTTCTTCATCCCACCCCTTCAACCTTTCCAGTCTCTGGTAACTATTATTCTATTCTTTATGTCCATGAGAGCAACTTTTTAGCTCCCACAACGGAGAAAGAACATGCTATATTTGTCTTCCTTTGCCTGGCTTATTTCACTTAACATAGTAACCTTCAGTTCTATCCATGTTGCCATGAATGACAGGATTTTATTCTTTTCTATGGCTGAATACTGCTCCATTATGTATATGTACCATCTTTTCTTTATTCATCCATTTAACACTTAGGTTGATTCCATATCTTGGCTAGTGTAAATAGTGCTATAATGATCATGGAAATGCAGATATCTCTTCAATATACTGATTTCCTTTCTTTTGGATATATACTCACCAGTGGAATTTGCTGGATCATATAATACAGTGGTCTCTAACCTTTTTGGTACCAGGGACTGGTTTCATGGAAGACAATTTTTTCCATGGATTAGGAGATTTGGGATGATTCACGTGCATTACATCTCCACCTCAAATCATGAGGTGTTAGATTCTCATGACTTAGATCCCAACCATGCACAATTTATAGTAGGGTTTATACTCATATGAGAATCTAATGCTGCCTGCTGCTTATCTGACAGGAGACAGAGCTCAGGCAGTGATGCAAATGGTGGGGAATGGCTATAAATACAGACAAAGCTTTGCTCACTGGCCTGCTGCTCAACTCCTGGGTTCCTAACAAACCACAGACAGATACTGATCTGTGGCCTAGAGATTGGGGACTGTAGATACAATAGATATATTTTTAATTTTTTGAAGTATCTGCATACTGTTCTCCATAGAGGCTGTACTAGCTTCTTCCTACCAGTAGTATACTAACTTTCTCTCTGCATTCTTGCCAGCACCTATTATTTTTTTTAAATCTTTTAAACTGGGATGAGATGATATCTCATTGTAGTTCTGATTTTCATTTCCCTTATGATTAATGATGTTGAACATTTTTTTCAAATGGTTATTGGCCATTAGTGTATTGTCTCTAGATAAATGTCTACTGAGGTCATCTGTCCATGTCTTACGTAGATTATTTGGGTTTTACTGTTTGAGTTCCTTGCATATTCTGGTTACTAATCCTTTGTCAGATGGATAGTTTGCAAATATTTTCTTCCATTCTGTAGGTTGTCTCTTTACTCTTCTTGTTTCCTTTGCTGTGAAGAAGGTTTCTAGCTTTATATAACACTGTTTGTTTTTGCTTCTGTTGCTTGTGCTTTTGAAGTCTCACCCAAAAAATCTTTGCCTAGACTAATGTCCTAGAGTATTTACCCAATATTTTCTTCTAGTAGTTTTATAGGTTTTATTTAAGGCTTCAGTCCATTTTGATTTTATTTTTGTGTAGGGCAAGAGATGAAGCTCCACTTTCATTTTTTGTATATGGATATCCAGTTTTTCCAGCGCTATTTAGCCTTTCATTCCTGTGATAAACCTGTTAATGATTTGTGTATGTTGAACATCCTTTCATTCCTGTGATCTTTTTAATGTGTTATTGGATTTGATTTGCTAGTATTGAGTATTATGACTCAAAAGAGAAATACTAATAGAAAGCCTGAATAAAATAAGAACAAGTATATAATTTAAATCAGTTTATGTCTCTTCTTTTTACACTCTGTCTTCTTATCCACAAGATGCTGGAAAGCTGAAGATAGTTTAACAGATAAATTTAACAAATCTTTTTTTTTTAATTGTTGGGGAATCATTGAGGGTGCAAAGAACCAGGTTACACTGCTTGCATTTGTTAGGTAAAGTCCCTCTTTAACAAATCTTTAAGAAATAATTATTTCTTACCTTCTATAAACTGTTTCAGAGAATTGAAAAGTAGGGAAAGCTACTAAATTTTTTTATAATTTCAGGATAACCTTAGTATTAAAACTAGACAAAAACAGGACAAGAAGTATTGTAGACCAATTTCACTTAAGAATATGGATTCAGAGTTCCTAAATAAGATTTTAGCAGACTGAATAACCAGTATACTTAAAACAAGTAATCTAAATCATGACTAAATGAAGGTCATCACAGAATTTAAGAAATGTTCAACATATGAAATGGGATCAATACAATCCACCACACTGGCAGATTATATGAATAAAACCAGATGAGCATTTCAACAAATTAAGAACAATAATTTGAGAAAATTGAATATTCATTAATTTAAAAATATTTACCAAATGTTAAATGTAAGAGAATTTCCCTTACTTCATAAAATAAATGAACTACTGTAAACATCATACTAATAGAAACTTTAAAAGCAATCCCATTAAAGTCAGGAACAAATCAAAAAGGACTAATATCATGATTTCTATTTAGCACTCTACTGAATTTTCTAGCAAAGACATAAAACAAGTAAGAGAAATATGGTATAAGAATTGGAAACAAGAAATAAAATAATTTTTACTTGTAGATAATATAATTACATAGGGAATTCAAGGAAATCAACACACTTTAGAGCTAATAAAAGAATGTGGAAAGGTCGCTAGCTGCAAAAATTATATGCAAAAGTCAGTAGCATTCTTGCGTATCAACAATAAAAATTTGAGCATTCTTTTTATAAAAAAAGTGAAAATACTGAATTTTCTTTGCCTGATCTATAGTGTATGCATATAAGCTAGGAGTTTCCTGATGAAATAAACCATCTCTATTATTGCACTCATCTAATTTCTCAGCCATATAAGATCTAGAAGCCCCTTTAGTAACAGGTATTTTTAAGCCTTCTTTACTATCTTGAAATGAATTTCAAAGCTTAATATTATGTAATCTATGTACATATATCTTTGAAAATAATCACTGTAATGTAAAGACAAAAATAAATTATAATAGAGTAATATATATACAACTTTGTAAATGTTCAGGGATGACTACCCTAGAAGACATAAGCAACTCATGTTTGCACTTACTCTTAATAAATTTGGCTTAAAGAGAACCAAAACAACATTCAATTCATATTGCCAACAATTTGTCTTCCTGTTGAACCTATTGAAATAAGGAGTGGAAATGTATATGCATATATATTCAAAAAATTGCATATACAGTTTGTGTGTTTACCAGTATTTGCTGTGCTATGTTGCTGACCCAAATACAGGAGCAGCATTGATATCACTAATGTGTTGTCTAAAACTATTTTCAAAAAATATTGGCCAGGCATGGTACATGCCTGTAGTCCCAGTTATTTAGGAGGCTGAGGCAGGAGATCTCTTGAGCTCAGAAGTTTGAGGCTATAGTGAACTATGATTGCACCACTGCACTGCAGCTTGTGAACAAAGTGAAAGTCTGTCTCCAAAGAAAAGAAAAGAATATGTTGGTAAAGTTCTCAAGAAAACAAAGTTATCTTTCAGTTTACATGATAGTTATATCCTTGTCAATTTCAATTAAATCTGTGCAAAAGAATGCTTGGAATTTATGAAAATATAATTAGGTTCTGGTTTTAAAAATTATAAATAGATTTTTCCAAGAACATGATTATCACACTGGACTTGGAAAAGTTTCACAGAATATAGAAAACTTCTTTATTATGCAAGACTGGTCTGTACATCGAAAGACCTCCTAAATTCCTCTCCTAATAAATGCTCCTAACAACCTGCAATCATCAGGACAAGCAACACCTCATGTACATTTCTGTAACATCTCCTGGGGTGGAGGGCAACTCTCATTGAGAACCATTGGTTTAAATGTCTGAATACATTTGCTATGGGTAGACCCTCACTGTCTCTCTCCCTCTCTTTTTTTGGGTTAACAAACAAACTAATCAAAAGCAAAAGCACAGCAACCTTAAAGTTGTAACAGCAATAAGTCAAACTGCTTCTGGAGTTCACAGATGTACATGGGAAACATGCACCCTCATTGAGACATAGGCACATGACTTTGCATGTAGGTATATATGTGACCAAGAAGAATCAGAGAAATTGAAACCACTGGAGAACAGGAAATATCAAGAAATTTTTATCAGGCAACTCCAAAGCACTCTGCTCTTTTCCTCTTCTTTGCCTCTGTATGCTCTGTGGTTCCAGTTCCAGCTGAACTTGTGACAATCAAATCACTCCTTCCTCTTTTTCAGTTTCTCATCATCTTCAGACTTTCTGGAGATTGAAGAGACCTTCAAACCAAGTCTTAGGGCTCCTTCCTTTAGCTTATCCAAGTTAACCATATTGGTGTCAGATGACAGATATTTTGTTGGAACTGAAGAAATCCCAAACCTAGCTACCTCAGCAGCTTTTTTACTCTCTAAGCCCAAAGGTACATTGAATCATTCAGCCTTCTGCATTCTCTGAGTGTGTGGTATTTCAGATGTAATTTTGACTACTTCTTTGCTGCCACATCAAGGGTTTTTTCTAGTGGTTCTTTCTCTTTGACATTAGTTCTTTGGGCTTTGCTTCTTCTTCCTCTATTTCATCTGCCAGTAAATCTTCATTCACCTCCTCTTCAGCATGCACGTCAGGATATGCTTCGAGCCTGTTGATGAGATCTTGGTTTAGTCCCTTGGTTTCCAAAGCAAGAGCAAGACATTCTTGCTTTAGGTCAGCAAACTTCAACTTATGGCAACTTATCTTGGTTGCCATCTTGTTACCCCTCTAGGATAGACTCTCTTTTCTCCAAGTCATAATTACTGTTATGATTGAAAACACATTTCCTTTGTTAAGCATTTTATGTTTAAAGGCTAATCTTATATCTTCAAAACTTGACTGGACATTTCAGCAAGTAGCATAGTGATGCCGAGCATATACCCTTAATAACATAAAGTCTACAAAGGCAAATGGAACTCTGAGGACATTTGAGTTTGTGTCACTTGAGAAACTCACAATATAGGCATTATATCAGGTTGAACATTCGTGTGCCATGCAATAGTTGTACAACGAGTGGAAACTGAACCCTTAAATGTGATAAAATGGCCATGGGAACAGATGCACAAAAGAAACTTGTAGCAGATGTTTTCTATCCAAATGATATAATCAGTTCTGGGATTCATGTGGAGGACTGAGTTATCTTACAATGATTTACCTATCTCCTAAGAAAACTACTCCTCTAAAATTAGGTATTGACTTCAAAATATGCCAGCTTTTGTTGAATGTGTAGTAGCTAAAAAACAAACAAACAAAAAAAAAAAAAAAAAATTTTTAAATCATTTACTATCCTACTGATTTTATTCAGTTCTATAGTTTCAAATAAACTCCTATAATCAATGACACTCAAATGCTATTTCTAAATCCACTCTCTACGTTGAGCTCCAGACTTGTATATCTAATTGCCTATAACTTATATGCTTGAATATTTACTGGGTATCTCAAATGTACCACGTTGAAAATTGAACTTGTGATTTTTCTCCCACAACCTTGTTCCTCTGGTATTTCTCATTTCAGTAAATGTTAATACCATTTTTGTTCAGACTAGAAACCCTGAGGTCATTCTACATTTCTTTCTCTTATACCCTAAATCCAACACATAAATAGTTCTATAAGTGCTATCTTCAAAGTAGATTATGAATCTAACCTCTTGGCACCACCTCCATTGGACCATTTGAGTCAAAGCCAACATTTTTTCTTATGTGAGAGACTGCAATAGACTTACAACTGCTCCCCCTTCTTTCATATTTCTTCCTCACCATTATAGTATATTCATTTATATATAACCAGGTTTGAGTCAGTTGCTTGCTTAATATTTTCCCATGAATTCTCATTATACTTTAAATAAAATCCAGAGTTTTTACCATGACCTTCTGAATATCTTTCTGACCTCATTTACTACAATTCTCTTCCTTGTTCATTCTACTCCAGCCATAGTGACCTTGCAAATCAGAGAACACAATAAGTATGCTTCTATCTTGGGGTATTTATACTTGCTGTTAATTTAATGTGGACACTCTCTCCTCCTTCCATTTTCTTATGAATTTTTTCTACATTTGGATCTCTTTTTAAATGTCACGCCTCAAGAAGCACTTCCCAACTACCATATCTGAAATAGTATTTCTCAACACTATCTCCATATGCATCTCAAATTTTTCATAGCACTTAGCCCACTTAGCATTATTTGTTTGTTTGCTATCTGTCTACTCCACCGGAGTGCAAGTTCCAAGTAGATAAATTGAAAAAAATTAATGATGAGTTACTATTTATGTGTATCACTTAATGATTTTGAATGCATTTTAAGTAAAAAAATACTATAACTTTTTCACTCTTTAAAATTATAGAGTTTGATCTTCTAAACCACATTGTCTCTTATTTCATGGTATAATTAAGTCAGTGTTAACAAAAAGGGTGATGTTGGTATGTGAAAGAAGACTAAAATAGATGCCAGATAATACTAAAACTATGCTGATGCTTGATGGTGTAGTTTTTCTTTTCAGGCAGTATTAATTGTTGGAGTTACTAACTCTAAGACTGAATTATAGAATAAGCAATCTGATTATTAATTACAAAATGCTAGCTAAACTATCATTTTTGGAGTTGTATTTTACATAAAAGCTATGTTATAGAAAAGTAAATATTAAATATCTTATTACTACAGCTTTGTTATTTCTTTTTTATTTTAGGAAATGATTTGCAGCTGAGTGAATCAGGAAGTGACAGTGATGACTGAAGAAATATTTAGCTATAAATGTAAATTTTACACAGCCTGTATAACTTACTTTGTATTAAGAATAAAAATTTCTAAGACTGAGGAAAATGTGTCTTAACTTTTGATGATAAAAGAAATTAAATTTGGCTAGGCATGGTGGCTTACACCTGTAATCCTAGCACGTTGGGAGGCAAAGATAGGAGGATTGCTAGAGGCCAGGAGTTTGAGACCAGCCTGAGCCAAGAACAAGACCCCATCTTGAAAAATTAGCCGGGCATGGTGGCACACTCCTGTAGTCCCAGCTATTCAGGAGGGTGAGGCAGGAAGATTGCTTGATTCTAGGAGTTTAAAGTTGCTGTGAGCTATGATGATGCCACTGCACTCTAGCCCAGGTGACAAGAGTGAGACCTTGTCTCAAAAAACAAACAAATTAAATTTGACTCAGAAATTTAATTTTTTATTGAGTGCCTTTTACTGAGGCATTTTCATGTGTTACTGCATTTAATCTTAACAAAACTTTTATGAAGTTTGACAGGTGAGAAAATATATTCAGAGGTCAGGTAACTTGTTCCAGGTATTGTTAGTTAACAAGTGGAAGATCAAGTATTCTAGAGGCTGTTTAGTGGCATTTAAGTTTCCTCTATGTCTTTTCCTGGCTTCATAGCTCATTTATTTTTAAGGCTGAATAATATTGTATTGTTTGGATATACCACAGTTTATTTATTCACTCAACTACTAAAGAATACCTTGGTTGCTTCCAAATTTTGCCAATTATGAAAATGTTTTTTATTCAATTTTACCTCTTACCATTAGAATTCCTATAGTTAGGTTCTTTTATAAATCTATATGCTTTTATTTTAATCTCTCCTGCTTTCTTCTCTTTCTAGCGTACCTTTAGTAAATCAGTCTTCATTTTTATTTCTCTCTTATTTATTAATACTTAGCTGAGAACTATAGCTACACCATTTATTACTTAACTAAAGAAAGCTCATAATTCAAGGTAACTGATAAAATACATTTTTTTACTATAGTAATACAAATTTTAATGGTTTTTACTGAAAAAATGTTATGCTGACATTTCTTTTACTAGTTGTTAACTCTATGAGAAATGAATATATGGTGATATGAGCTGGTAAAGTATTCTCAAAATTTACTTCCTACAATCCAAACAGCTTATCTTTCCCTCTACTCATTATTTTCTCCATAAATGAAACATTCTTAGTATTTTATTATTGATTGAATGCCTAGTAATATATCATTTTTTATATTACTCAAGAGTATGTATAAGTAGCTTAGGGATAAAATAATTTCTCTTGTATTTCTGTATTTCCCCTTATTTGATGTATTTTGAGTCATGGAAATGTAGGGAGCGTATGGATTAGACAGGTTCTTAGATATGAGGATCTCTGCCAGAAACATCTGATGATCTTGCCAAGATTCTAAGCACATACCCTTTTGGTTTGATCTGTTCTGAATGGCTTGATTAAACTGATGATAATAAAAGCATGCAAGCGGGAAAAGTTGGCTACAAAGGAACAAAAAGGGCTTTGGACTATTCCACAACACTGCACTCTAAAGGTAATAAAGCACTATCTATACAAGGGTATGAGTGTGACCTGTGAATTGTGCATTCATCAAATGCCATCCATAGTTTAGTAAGAAGGTATTCTTAGACATGTCAGAATTCAGGAAATATTTACAAATTATTCCTATAAAATTTTAGTAATTTCTGATTTATTAACAGATAACTTAAGAATGGAAAAAATTGAAATTAAAATGCAATATAAAAAGATAACTTCCCAATATTTTGAGGACTGAAGGCTTTTTTGTCCCCCAAAGGAAATTCAGTTTGAAGGAGTTGGTGGCACTCATGCCCAGAAACATTATATGGAAGTAACTTCTCAGATGCTGGCCAGAGAGAGAAGGCCAAGGGCTTATTGGCCTTCCTAGCCTGAACATGCTATCCTCATTGGGGCAAACATTTCAGGCTGAGGCTGTGTACACATGCTGCAGAGACCAGAGAGGCTCCAAACTATTCATACACTCCTGACCAACCCTAAGACATGTGCATCAAAAATGCCTGATGAAAAACAAAACCTGGAAAGACTTGAAAATAGCCTGAACTTTGAATTCCTTTACAAACAGATCCATCAGCAAGGGACAAAGCCTTACTGTGCTCAAGGTGTTTGTGCACAATCTCTGTCCAGTCTTTGACCACTCAGGGTAACACCCACTACTCACAGAAGACTGATTACCTTGAGGGAGGAGAGTTTGACTGGGAGGCGGAAGGGAAGCAACAGTATTATCCATAAAGGACTTTCAACACTTAAGTTGCTAGAAATTTTTTTTAAAAAATCTTATGTGGGCAGTTGTTTATATGAGTTACATGTGTATAAAAATGTATGAAGTTGTACACTTAAGATTTGTGCACTTTACTGCAATTTAAATTTAATTTTAAAAGTCCATAAATAAAATCAATAGGCAAAATATTTGCAATGTAGAAGATGGCAGAGCATTACTATTAGTAATATACAAATAGACCTTACAAATTTATAAGAAGAGGACAAACAACCCAATAGAAGGATGGGCAAAGAAGATGAGTAAGCAGTTCAAAAAAATTAAAGATTTTTCATATATTTAAATTATATGCAATGTTATTATTGCAGTATTCCTTATAATAGCAAAAGACTAAACCTGAACATGCATCATTTGAAGGTTAGTTAAATGAATATATTTACACCCATATAGTTGATGAACTGTTCACAGATAGATTGATTATTTGGGTATCCTTTTTTGTGAAATATCTGTTGGAATCTTTTAAAGATTATTTTTCCCATTTACTTACCCATATTTTTGTTACTGAATTTTAGAGTTATTTATATAGCCTGGACACAAATCCTTTGGCAGATTTATGTAATACAATTTTCTTCCTACTTTGAAAGTTGTCCTTTTGTTCTTAATGATGTCTTTTGATCTCCAAAGTTCTTACTTTTGACATTGTCCAACATATCAAATTGTTTCTTTCATAGTTATCATATTTTATGTCTTATTTAAGAAATTTTATCCAGTCATGAAGATGTTCTTTTTTTTTTTTTTTTTTTTTTTTTTTTTTAGACAGGGTCTCATTATGTCACTCTCAGTATAGTGCTGTGGCGTCACAGCTCACAGCAACCTCTGGGCTCAAGCTATTCTTTTGCTTCAGTCTACAGGTGCTTGCTACAATGCCTGGCTACTTTTTTGACGCAGTTGTCATTGTTGTTTAGCTGGTCTGGGTTGAGTTCGAACCCATCACCCTTGATGCATGTGACCGGCGCCACAAACACTGTGCTAGGGGCACTGAGCCCATGAAAATGTTCTTATAAAGCTTTTTTATTTTCCTTTTTTTTTTAAATCATTTAAATCTGTAATCTCTATAGAATTGACTTTTGTGTGTAGTATAAAAGAAGGGTTGAAATACTTTTTTTGGTATGGTTATCCAAATGGTATTTGTTTATTGGAAAAGTCACCATTTTTCCCACTGCACTGTAGTATCACCTTCATCCTAACTGTGATATATGTGGATCTTTTTCTGAACTGTGTTCTAGCCCATTGGTTGCCTTATTTTAGAACTTGTGTCAGTTCTACTCTGTTTAAATTACTATAGCTTTAAAATAGGTCTAAGATTGGATAGTACCAGTCCTCCATCATTATTTTTACTTAGTATAACCTTGCTCTTCTTAGCTTTTTGCACTTCCATATGGATTTTAAAAGTCAATTTGTCATTTTCTGCACTCACAAAACCTGCTGGGATTTTGTGTTGAAGCTATAGATTGATAAGGAATGTAGACATCTTAACAATCTGAGACTTCCTAATCATAAGCATGGTATGACTTCATTTATTTTGATCTTCAATTTCTTTCAGTTACAGTTTTTACTCTTTTTGTATTAAAGTCTAGAAGATATTTCATTAGACTTATTCCTAGGTATTTTTGTGTAATTATAACTGGTATCATTTTTAAATTCCCTTTTTTATTTTTTCATTTTTTTGTTGCTGGTATTTGATTCAGTTTATTTTTGTATGCTGATTTTATATTCAAGAGCCTTGCCATGTTTTCTTTTAATTTCACATTTGCCTCTTTTCTATGATTATATTGGATAGCCAAAACTAAGAACTGAAAAATAGAAAGTTTGAAATTAAAATGCAATATAAAATGATAACTTCCCAATATTTTGAAGACTGAAGACTTTTTTGTCCTCCAGAGGAAATTCACTCAGTTTGAAGGAGTAGGTGGCACTCATGCCCAGAAACATTTAAGTGGAAGTAACTTCAATTTCTTTTGTTATTTTATGTCTAAAAAACATCTGATGTCAAACGTAATCACTAAGAGCACAAATATTCTTTTATCAGTGATATTTAAATCATTTCACTTTTTTGTCTTTTGTGTTTCTGGAGAGTTTGTGCTCATTTCTATCTGAGAGGTGCTTTTTTGTGATCTTTTCACTTTTATCCTATATAATATCAGCTTAGGAAAAATAATAGGGTATAGGAGACACATGGTCTCATATAAAGGGCTTTAGAGTATGACTAGTGTTCTCATCCTTGCTTTGTCCCTTCCAAGCTCCTCTGAAATGTCTTTCAGACTAGAATATGAAAGGAATTTAAAAACAGTGTTTCCCAAGTGTTTGGCATAAGAATTACTAGAGGTGCTTGTTAAAGACACAGATTCTTAGGTCCCTACTGAAATCTACTGAATCAAAATTTTCTAGAGAAAATGATTCTTATTGTCAGGGAAGTTTAGTTTACATAGGACATATTTAAGATTCCTTTCATTAAGAATCTGATATTATTTGATTCTATGAATACTATGCCATATATTGTCGTAATCAAAGAACGGATTTTATCTAAAGAAAGGAATGTCAGAAAACCAATGCCAATGCTCTAAAATTTGGTTTGGGAGTACCTATGAGCACAAATGAATTGCTGCATGGAATGCAGGTACTATTTCGTCTATTCTGCCAGATCAGATGCCATTCTAGAGGAACTTGACCAGAGCAAGCAAAGAAACTGACATAATTAGATTTTCAAGGCATCTGTGTCTCTACTAGTTAACTTGACTGGTAATCTATGACTGTTCTTTTGTTTTGCAACCAAAGTCATTAATCAAACTCAGTCACAGAAAGCAACGCTTCCTACAGCTTAATTATTAATGCCACAGTCAGAAATGTAGCTGGACTCTTCTTTGGGTAAATGTTAGTGGGAAAGAGTGGAAATGAGAAGTGTACTAGAAGCTATGGTCAAAGTCTGAGTTAAAGTTTAGAGAAAAAAAAGTAGAGTTTATCCTGGCCTTATTTGTCAATAAATTATTCAAAGAAGTAATGTAAGAATTTCATGAGGGATGAGTCACAGGTTTTCCCTCTTAACATTCTCAAATAAAATAATCTTTGTGATGTTGTCTCTGTGGCCATTCTTTTCCCTTTTATTTTGGCTGACAGCTAGAGGGTACCATGCTCTTTTATTCTACTGCCTCTTGCCCTTCGCAAATATAATTCAGCATAAAATGTGTCTATCATCATCACATTTGTTTTTGTTCCTCTTCTGATAAAGACTAATTATAATCTGGAGTCGTTAGGGAATTCAATACTTGGAATTAGGAAAATAATATTTGCAACAGTATCTAGGAAATAACTGGTTCTTAATTTTCACTCAAATTAAATTTTATTTATTTATGAATTTTATTGTTGTGGATTCATTGAGGGTACAATAAACCAGGTTACACTGATTGCATTTGTTAGGCAAAGTCCCTCTTGCAATCATGTCTTGCCCCCAAAAGGTGTGGCATACACCAAGGTAAATTTTATTTTTTACTGAAAGAATGGATTCATCTTGAAGTGAGGAAATGACTTTAGTAAAGGAGAAGAATAAGTACTACATGTACATCATCAATCCTTTTCTCTCATTTCTTTAACCCTACTGTTAATTGCTTAGCATACTTCCTAAGCTGAATGTTATAATATTGAAAACCAAATCACCTTCATGAAAACCAAGTCATCTCATGATGCCTTTCTCACTTTCCCTTGTCAATACATTTTAATTTTCCTGCATTCCTACATCTCATTGACATAATCCCCATACCCAGATAATGACCCACGTCATTGCTAACACCCATCTCTACCTTTTCCAGCTCTCATGGCATAATGAAAATTCCAGCTCTGCCACTTACTGGCCATGTAACTTTGAACAAATTAATCTCTTGGAACATTAGTTTCTGTAAAGTGAAGATAGTAATAAGAATTAAAATAATATATATATATATGTGTGTGTTATGTATATACCAACAAGTAATTCATATACATATACTAACCTCATACAAAATAAATGATCAAAAAATCACAGCTATTATTTACCTTAAAATCAGTCTTTTAATCTATGCTGAAGGCATCGTATTCTTAACTATCTTTTTCTTGTTATTTGCAAAGATAATCTTTCTTAGACATGTTTTCTTAACAATTCTCTAGCATTGTCTCATTCTATCTTTGACATGTTCTCACTTCCCTGTGCTCTACCTTTTACACAATCATTGTTTTGAACCATAGCTTCCTGCTTTGCTGTGGATCAGGCAGCTACTGAAGCTGACACCCACAGGGTTAAACCCAGTTGCTGAAACCACCCCCTTCCCCCTCCCAGTCCCCCTTTTCACAGTATCCTGGCAGCTGTCCTAACTGCCTACTGAAGCCAAATGCTTGAGGAGAGAGAGAGTAAGGAGCCAGCCATGAATCCCTTCCAGAAAAATGAGTCCAAGGAAACTTTTTTTTCACCTGTCTCCACTGAAGAGGTACCACATCAACCTCCCAGCACTCCAAAGAAGCCACCTCCGGTGAGTTCTCAGACGCAGTTCTGCTTCTAACAGGAACAGCTTGCTCATTTGGCTCTATTCTTTGGCCTTGGGAGCTTCAGGCTGAGCTGTATTAGGATATAAAAACTATTCTCTCTTGGTGTTAAAATTCACCTGAAACCAAATCTGAACAATGAATTCCTTTACTTAAGAGAAAAAGCAACAGGAAGAGGTAGTCAAAGTTCTTCATTTGGGATCTAGGGCTTTGCTGTATTTCATTACATATTCTGAATTTCCCTAAGGTGGGGAGGAAGCAATCTGAATGTCCAGGGAAACTTGGCAAGCATTCCTGTCTGGAGAACTGTGTGTGATTGTTCTTTCTTTACCAATATAAAAACTCAACCCTGAGATTCCCCTGTGTGTAGAGCCTTCTGCTGGACACCAAGGAATATTTCAGAATAGATCCAATCTCTGTTACTATGTGTTCCCAGTTTACAGTGGGAGATAGAACAAAGAAATAATAATAATGGTTTGCATTATATACTTGTTAAAGCACTTCTATATCCATTATCTCATTCAATACTTGCAATGAAATCCTGTAAATGGAGAGGACATAGTAATAATAGCCAATATTTACTGAATTCTGACTATGGAACAAAAGGTGGTATTAGCCTGAGGCATAGAGACAAGTATAGCAACATAGCCAGTGTCTGTGTTAACACAACCAGTGACAGTGTTGTATAGATAGTGGCAGTATGTTAACCAAACTCTAGGTTGTATAACTCCCAAGCTATGAGCTGGGAAAATAAAAAGCCCAGTTTATTGTCTTCAAACAAGTTATTGTCACATATTAGCATATGTTAATATTTAGGAGGGTTGTTTATATACATCCATATGGATAAAAGAATGATATGTAAGTTTATTATTATATCTATTTATTTAGTTAGTTTGTTATATGTCTTCTGGTCCAAAAGAATTTAAGGCTGTTTACTTATGAAATAAGAGGCAATATAAATCTCATGATAAGATTTCACTGTGCCAAGGACAGATATCTTCATCCCCCTCTCTTGTTAGCTGAGCTATTGCAATGTGTAGGAATTTGAAATAAAAGATAACATTCCCTATATTCTGACTGACACGGTGCATCAAAGCATAGTCCTTTTAATGTTCAGTAGGATTATCATGAAAATATTATAGGATCTTGTTAGTAGGAAGAGCAGACATTTAATTATATAAGATTTAAGAACTCTCTGCCCGGAGTCAAGGTGATCGATCAGTTTACTTTTATGAGTCTCTACACATGCTGGGTTCTGTGACTGGCTCTAGTAGCCTCTGAAGCAAAAGCCATCATATTGCCAGGATTCCTGCCAATATAGCAAACAGGAGCAGAAGGAAACAAAAAGGCCATTTCTTATGATGGAGCTAAGCAGACATTGACATTTGCATCTAACTGCTTAGATATCAGGTACTCCATAGGATGATTCTTTATTCTATTCCAGAAAGTAAGTATGCTTATTCTTTCATCCATATCCCTAGGCTTTTCATTTAGTACAGTGGTTCTCAACCTTCCTAATGCTGCAACCCTTTAATATAGTTCTTGTGGGTCACAACCCACAGGTTGAGAACCACTGATTTAGTAGTTGTAGAAAGACGAGCAAGTCCTGGTATCTAGGATCAAGGAATGTCTGAGCAGTTATCATAAAAGATAAATGAGGAACAAAGTAATCTTAAGATTAACTTCTGTTACTCCTAAATGAACAATGTAAGCACTTTTAGTGTGATAATATTATAGCTGTTTCATGAATTGTAGACCCTTCATGAAAGACCATTCTTGGTAATATGGAAGACCATTGCCCCATATTACCTACCATGGCATTTTAAAATAAGTGAATTTTTCAGTTGTGGAGCAATCTAGTGGTGAAATAGGGGAAACAGTTCATGCTTAAACTATTGTTTTTTTCTTGAGTAGAAAATCTGTGTCTCTAACTACCCAACTACCGTGAAAAATGAATTTTTCAGCTGTGGAGCAATCTAGTGGTGAAATAGGGAAGGACAGCTCATGCTTAAACTATTGACATTTTTCCATAGAAATCTGTGGCTCCAAGTACCCAACTACTGTGAAAAATGAATTTTTCAATTGAGCAATCTAGTGGTGACATAGGAAAAACAACTCATGCTTGAACTATTGCTTTTTCTTGCATAGAAAATCTGTGGCTCCAACTACCCACTGAGCATTGCCTTCATTGTGGTGAATGAATTCTGCGAGCGCTTTTCCTATTATGGCATGAAAGGTAATTTTGTGTTCCATAGTCCTATTCTTCTCTCCTCATTTTCACCCCATATTTGTAACAACCTGGTCTCTTGCTATGCACTGTTTTCCCTTATCCATTCTTTCTGCCTTGGTGCAAATTGGTCCTTTTCTTTGGCCAAGACTTCCAATAAATGTCTCATAGAATTTTACCTATTAACCCATATAGGCCCAAATCAGAAAGGCCTGACAAAAACCAGAACACAGCCTGTGAGAATATAATAGCCAGGATAGTGGTGCACACCTATAGCTCAAGCAACTTGGGGGGTTGAGATAGGAGGATTGCTTGTGCCCAGGAGTTTATAGCTATAATGTGCTTATGATCCCACCACTACATAGCCATTGTACACCAGCCTGGGCAACATGGTGAGACCCTATTTCTAAGAAAAAAAAAAAGAAAGTAAGTGGGAAAGCTCTCATCATCTGAGTCCTACCCTTCATAGGATCCTTAGATCCTTAGATCTGTGAACTATATTGTTACTGGGAAGGAGAGGAGAAGGAAGGGATATTTAGAAGCACCATGTTATCTTCACCATTGGCCTAAGTGATGCTATTGGTTGCCATAGACTGAAGTGAAGAGTATTGTACACTGGTGGATTGTACATTGAACATATCCTCATTCACTACCACAACTCCCATGGGCCCTGCTTCTACTGCGTGGCAATCATCTCTTAGTCATTTTACTTATGATATTACTGAAGGCCAGATCACCTTCAAATATCAGAGATTAAATTTACTTTTCTGTAAGTCACTTTAATATATCTATCTTTTTATTTTCCAACTTTAGCGGTGCTGACCCTGTATTTCCTGTATTTCCTGCATTGGAGTGAAGATACATCCACATCTATATATCATGCCTTCAGCAGTCTCTGTTATTTCACTCCAATTCTGGGAGCAGCCATTGCTGACTCATGGCTGGGAAAATTCAAGTAAGGAAGATGGGAGGTCACATCCCCACACATTTCACAGATTAATAGGGCAAAAGGTTATCACTTCTGGCTTCTTGTGCCAAAGCAAGAACATACTTATGTCATCCATGACAAATAAGAAAGTCTACTTCTTTTCATTATTAGTTTTTCCATTTTTTTAACATCTTTTTCTGTCAAGAGGTATTTTTCCCCTTAAATATAATTTTAATCTTCCATTGTATAATTTAAGATCAAATCTTGTTCTGATATCAATGGAGATAGAGAGACCTTTATGTAGCTTTTTGACATTTTCTCCTTCTCTTCTCCAGATTGAGTCATCCCAATTCCTATAGTATCTTTTCATAAATTCCTCTTTTCAGCTCTTTTTTCCTTCCCAAGAATATAATATATATCATCATGGGTTAGATTAATGGTTCATTCAGTTCATTATCTTTTAAGTCCCTGAAAGTAGCACTAAGAGACATATTGCAGTATCACGTTATTGTTGTCCCCTACAACATTATCTTCATAGGCTAGAGATGGATCTTGGATACCCATTGCCCAGTTATTTTCTATGGACTTGTCATCTATTGATTTCTCTAAATTATCATTTCCTTAATGTTTCCTTACTGTGTAACTTCTTATAGCATTTAACCCACTAATATGCACTATGAAAACACCACAAGAAAGTTGTAGTATATGGTGTTTTCCAAACTAGTCTGCCCATGATATATTTTTTTTTTCCAGGGCATTTTATGGACCCAATGTTTCAAGGAATCTTTTTTAGTAAACAGTGGTTTATATCTTACTTTGTTCTATATGTATTTATTGTTCTAGAAAAGTGTTTAATATGCATCTAATATATAAGACCTTTATTCCTTCAATATTCCCCTTTTTTGCCTTCAAATTCTCCCTCAGAGCCAGTGTTTCTTTTCCTGCACCTAGAAGCAGATGCAAATTTCTTTTCTTTCTTTCTTTTTTTGAGACAGAGTCTCACTATGTTGCCCTTGGTAGAGTACTGGGATGTCACAGCTCACAGCAACCTCAAACTCTTGGACTTTAGTGATTCTCTTTCCTCAGCCTCCCAAGTAGCTTGGGGCTACAGGTGTTCGCCACAACACCTGGCTATTTTTTGTGCAGTTGTTATTGTTGTTTAGCTGGCCCGGGCTGGGTTCCAACTTGCCACCCTCGGTGTATATGGCTGGCCCCATAACCACTGTGCTACGGGAACAGAGCCCAGATGCAAATTTCAAGCAGCTTCAACAAACAAACAAAACTATTCTTGACCCTTTTTTTCCTATCTTGCTTCTCTATCTCCATTACTCCCCAAATTTAAAAAGAATCATCTGTGTGAGTTACATTACTTTCTCACTCTTCATTGTCACTTCTTATGGTGGAGTAATATAATGCAATGCAATAGAATCCAAGTAAATTCAATTTAATTTTATCCAATTTAATTCAGTAAATGTATATTTACACTTTCTATTTGTCTGAAGAACCACGTGGGATAAGGAAATGAATTATACAAAATGCCTGTTTTGCATTGTTTACATTCAAATAGCTTTAAAATAGAGTAGACTGTGGTAAATACAATAAGATATAGTATAAATCATCCTTTTTATCTAAATCACTCCTTAAAGACCACCAATAATAATTGTTTGTTTGTTGGTTTGAAAAGTAAATTTATTTCAGGTTAATGTGAGAGTATAAACAATAGGTCAAAATATTTGATTTTGTTAGGTAGAGTCCCTCTTGCGGTTATAGCCCCCCTCAAAAGGTGTACTAGACACTCCCACCTCATACCCATTCAGTGAGAGCATTCTAACACCCTTCCCTTCCTCCGTACCCCTCCCCCCAATTTGGATTCATATTAGAATTGAGTACATTGAGTAATTACTTTTCCATTCTTGTGATGCTTTACTAAGAAAAATGTGTTTCAACTCCTTTCAGGATATTACAAAAGATATGAAGTCACCATCTTCTCTATGACCAAATAGTATTCCACGGTGTGCATGTGCCACAATTTGTTAATCCATTCCTGAGTTGATGGGCATTTAGGTTGTTTCCATGTCTTGGCAATTGTAAATTGAGCTGTGATAAACAATGTAGTGCAAATGTCCTTATGATAAAATTATTTTTTTTCTTCTGGATAGATGTCTAGTAGCATGATTGCAGACTCAAATGGGGGATGTAATTTGAGTTCTGGGAGGATTCTCCATACTTCTTTCCAAAGAGGTGTTACTCATTTGCAGTCCTACCAGCAGTCTAAAAGTGTTACCCTCTCTTCACATCTATGCCAGTATCTGCAGATTTGGGACTTTGTACTATGGGCTGTTCTCACTGGGGTTAGGTGATATCTCAGGGTAGTTTTGATTTACCGTATATACTCGAGTATAAGCCGAGTTTTTTTCCGGCATAAAAACCTGAACTTGGCACAAATTTTGTGCCGAAAAAACTCGGCTTATACTCGAGTATATAGGTACATTTCTCTGATGATTAGAGACAATGAGCATTTTTTTCATATGTTTGTTAGCCATTCATCAGTCTTCCTTAGAAAAAGTTCTATTTGTATCTTTTGCCCAGTGATAGATGAGATTGTTGGCTTTTTTGTTGTTGATTAATTTGAGTTGTCTGTAGATCCTAGTTCTCAAGCCTTTGTTAGATTTGTAATATGCAAATATCTTCCCATGATAATAATTTCTTTTGTTAACAAATTCTAGGAGTCTTTTGTAAATTCTTATTCCTTTTGAACTTGTTTTAACATTTTAGTCTGTTTATTACTCCTGTGTTCTTGAAACTTCCTGGCCTTCTCCAACATTGTATTTTCTTACTCTCTTCCTCTTACATTTTTGTATTTTTCTTTATCTGGCTCCTCTTTTGTCTCTTGTTTACTTCACTCTTTCTTGAGTATAAACATTCCCCCACCCTCAGGTTATAACTTTCTCTCTCATCTCTTTCTCCAAAGTCTCCCTAATCAAGTTCTGTGGTGTTGATATTAGCTACATGCAGATAGCTCCTAAAACTCTGTTATAACCTCATTCAAACACCAGCATAACTGCATATGTGCAATGTGCATTTACCTTCTAGATGTTCCACTTTGTCCTACTCCCTAACTCTGTTCTTTTTCCTAGCTTTTCTACATTCCCACATTCAATGAATATCAAATTCTACAATATCTCTCACATTTATCTTTTTTAACACTAAATCCACTGCCATTAGTTGCCATCACCCTAATTTGAGTTTGCTTTGTCTCTAAATTGAGATATTAAAATGGACACCTAAAATGTTTTTTTATTGCTTCCTATATCTTTTTCCTAAAAATGAGCATATATATTACTACCAGATTAATCTTTCTAACAGAAATCTGATCATACTACTACTCAGCTTAAAAATTTCTGGTGACTAAATCACTGTTTTCTAGTCTTCAACTTTTCTTTCTTGCTATTGTCATACTTACTCTCTTTTAAGAATAGCTACTGGAGAAAAATTGAATACTATATTACTATCTTCCTAACAGTATCCAGTGTCATCTCTTTTCCAAGTCTGTTTGCTCTGTTCCTCTTCCTCCTGATCCCTTGTTCAAACTCTTAAAGGCTCAGCTCAAGAACAACCTATACTATGGAATATTCTCTGCATCCTTGACTTTTATTACTAGCTAGGAGTAATCCAGGGTTCTCTGTAGTCTTCTTTTCCCCCTTTCATATGATCTTTGTCATCTTATTGTAATTATTCACATATGAATCTGACATCTAGAGGACAAAGTCTTTTTAGTATCTAAAACAGTGTCTGGTATAAATTCAATAAATGTTTGAATTAATACATTTATTCACCTTCAGACACTCAAATATAGGCACAAGACTAAAGGTTGGTAAAGACAGGCTCAAGGATGACTTACTTTTCTGTGAGTATTTTGGTTGTTTTTTAAATAATAAAAGTCTTAAGGGAGATCTTTTTTTTTAAGTCATATATATATATCATGAATACATTTATGACTTTGTGGGATTCATTGTGTTGATTATTTGTACAAATTGGGAGTGCTTACATCCTACTAATTAACATAGCTTTCACCTCATTTACTTAATCACAGTGTTAAGACATTTGTGCAATACTTAATAGATTTGACTTGTACCCTTGCAATATGCTTCATTGGTGAGTCCCACCACTAGCCCTCCCTCTAGCAAAGCACCCCCCTTCCTTCCCATCCCCCTCTCCTTCCCCCTTCATCCTGGGCTATAGTTGTGATTCATCTCTCATATGAAAGTGTGAGTGATTATAAATTGGTTTTATAGTAGTACTGAGTACATTGAGATATGTCTTTCAGAAAGGACATGAGTTAGAAAAAAGATGGATAACTTGGTCTCTCATAGATACATGTGTGTGTGTTCACACATATAAATAGAATGATAACAGCAATCAAAAGAAAGAAGTACTTAAAACTACTCTCCCACTATACTTTGCTCCTGATTTCCTTAAGTTGGAAAATTAGGAAATGAGCAGGCTCCTCCTTCACTATCTTCTCTAATTTGACCCTACAGCCTTCTTTTATTCATAAGCTAGAGGAAAATAAGATAGATTTATGTCTCCAACTCTAACTCTTCCCCACCTTTCATGTGTCCTCTTCCTGAATCAGTCTCTGTGTGTGTGGGAGGGGGGTGTCCTTTGCTTCAGGTGTTATTATGGGAGTGAAAAACCTTTTATAGCATTAGAAAGATTATTCAAACCTTAAAGAGATGATTTTCTAATTTAGTAAACAGCTCCTATTAAAAATCTTTGCCAGAATTATAGCTTTATTAAGAGGAAATGAGCACTCAAGTTCCCTGACTCTTATATGAGGAACTTTCTATGCCAGGAGAGAAGTGAGGGCCACCCACAGGAAAGACTAACCAATAGAAAAACAGTAGAAAACAAACTTTATTAATATTAAACATACATATTTGTTTCTCATGCTTTGTATAAATATTTACTGACAGTGTTGACTACATGCTAGTGTGCTAGTTATAGTGTCAAGTTTAACAGAGAAAGTTTGTATGCCTAAGACCCATTAGTTTGGGCTTTTGACCTTGGCAATCACTTAGAATCATTTTCTTAAATGTGTTTATTACACCTTTGGGTTTCCTCTACATGTCACATATCCTTTCTCTTTCTCTGAGCAAGTATGTCCTTTCCCTCTCTTTTTTGTCTGATAAGAGATGACCTTCTTTTCCTTAGGAAGCCAACCTAGGAAAATTAGTCATTTAGAATTTTGAGAAATCCACATCCTGAGATTTCTGGCATCTACTTACTTTTTATGACATTCTATTCTCTCTCTCTCTCTCTTTTTTTTTTTTTTTTTTGCAGTTTTTGGCCAGGGCTAGGTTTGAACCCACCACCTCTGGCATAAGGGGCCAGCACCTTACTCCTTTGAGCCACAGGCACCCGCCCTATTACATTCTATTCTTCATATTCTTTAGCATTTAACACTTTAAAACTGTAGGTGTAAACCTCATTATTTCCAAGGTTCATTAAAGTGCTAACATTCTACTTACATATCAAGAGAATGCTGGTGTGATAATATACATAGGAGGTATATGTCATAATTTGCCATATTTCAATGTGTGTATCTCTCTATATGTAGTTATTGGAGTTCCTTACTCTTCTACTTTCTATTTGCTCTTCAAGTTCCTTGGGGAAAAAACACAACAGGAACTTCCCACCAACTTCATGATTTTTATCACTGGGCAGTCTATAACTGCCTGATTTTTATCACTAGATAGTCTATTCTAAGTCCTTAACTTCTTCTTATGTTTGATAACTTGTTCATGAGGAAACTGTGGATTACAAATAACCCAGGGTCCATATTAACCAGGCTTAGAGCTTTTTATTTCTCTATATATCCTAGCGTGGCCCTTTCCTTCCTTCCTTCCTCCCTTCCTCTCCCTCCCTCCCTTCCTTCTTTCCTTCCTTTTCCTTTTTAGGAAACTAAACAATGATTCTTAGGTTTAGAGAAAGTCCTTTGTGTTAGCCATTCCTGTTTACTTAGAGTTTGTCCTTGACCTCTCTTGCTTTTCTACAGCAAAAGACATTCCTTGAAAAAGCACCTCAGGTCAAAATATCCTGTTCTACTGGTTCTTCTAATATAAAACACTGTCACTTTTGCTATAAATCCACCCTGTTCCTATCATATCTGTGTAAAAATAGGATTATTCTGTGTACGTATGGAGTGAAGGAATAGAGAAAAGGAGATGATAGGTATAAAAAGGGAACTTAAAGGAAATGTCTATTACCTCTAATACTCAGGGTGAAGAATTATACTCCCTTTTCCTAGTCGGTTTACTTCATTTGCAATTATTGTTTCTATTTGCATTTCTCAGATAATTCTTTCCTTCTCCATCTCTTCCTCCTTCTCCTCCATTAATCCCCACACTGAGAACAGTACGAACACTGAGTCTATATTACTCAAGCCTCTGAATTCTGTTTTTATACTGACTGATTTAACTCTCTCAACAGGACAATCATCTATCTCTCCCTGGTGTATGTGCTTGGCCATGTGGTCAAGTCCTTGGGTGCCTTACCAATACTAGGGGGACCAATGGTACATACGTGAGTAAAATCATGGAATCAATTAAACTACTTTTTCCATTAGACAGGCATATGTTTCAAGTATTCATTACAAGTGATTTTCTATTTTATAACCAAAGATGCTCTTTTATTTTCTAATGTACAATTTTATTACAAATTAGTCAAGAAAAAAGTTTTATGAACAATTGAATGCTTTCCTGCTTTATCTGAGCTCATTTGTTTTGGGAACTTTTTTGAGGCTACCTAGTTAGTATTCACATCATACGTTTGAAAACAATTAAAATCCTCATGGTCTCCATCTTCCCTTACCTATTCATTCATCCATGTATGAATACTTCACCAGAGTTTTAAAAAATCTGTAATATTCCCTTATAATACATTATAGAGGTCAAATTCAAAACTTGGAATATTTCCATGTATATGTAGTTCCATGTACTCCAGTTGCTATTAATTCATGGTACTAGAGGCATTTGATAAATTCTGATGTTTATTGATTCAGTAGGTAGAAAGGATTAGAATTGTTTAGGAAGAAGGTCATATATATTCATGTTATAATGTGCCTATATCTTTGTTTATCCTATGAGTTAGGAAAATTTAACAAATATTAGATACCTTCTTATTAGTGTACCATCAAAAATCTGCTTCTATTAATTATGATGAATTTGAACATTTTATTTTGTGGTTGGTGAGAGTATGTGGTATCAGGGTTCCTCTATAAAGTCTTCATGTTGAAGTGTCCCTTTGACTAAAATAATATTGAGAAGTAGGGCATTAGCTCTGAAGTTTCTTCAGTATCTGCTTCTACCTGATGCACACAAGGGATAAATGGAACTACCAGGAATGAAATCTTTCTATGCAATGTATACTTTCATAAATATGGTAAGTGCCCATCTTCTAGAAGTGAAGGCAAATAGAAAGTACTCAGAAGGTAGAAATGTGAAGGGGATCTTTGCTCTTATATACATTTTTTCCCATCTAAATATAGTTGTATTTAGTATCAGCATGGTTACCAGCCTCACCTCTGCATTTCAGAGCCCTATCATTGGTCGGCCTGACTCTAATAGCTTTGGGGACAGGTGGTATCAAACCCTGTGTGGCAGCTTTTGGTGGAGACCAGTTTGAAGAAAAAGATGTAAGAATCTTGTTATTCCTATATTTTTAAGAATATAAATCCAGCATTAAACAGGGTACCTGGAAGGTATTCATTTGCCAAGATTGAAGTAATCCACTGGTTTGATGCTATCTGAAAAAGTTGTGTTCAAGGCTGGATATTGGTCATTAATAGAGAAAAAAAACTGAAAAAAGTTCAAAAGAAAGCAACCGGGGAGGTGGATAAACTGAATGATTTTTTATGAGGAAATTTTGAGGGAAATGGGGGGCGGGGGGGGGTATTTAGCCTAGATAAGAATCAAGGAGAATACTATAGCTGCTTATAGATAGGGAAAGGATGTCAGAGATTAAGCCTGAGACTGATGAGTGAAAGCTACAAGAAGTCACCAGTTTGCTTGATGAAAGGAAAAACTACAGAGTTAGAAGTAGTGAGTTCACTCTAACTTAAGGTATTTAAAAAGAAATGTGGTAAGCTCTTTGGAATGGGAGGTGATAAGTAGTGTAGAGATGATTTTAGCATCTCTAGTTTTGAGATTCTAAGAAAGGGGGAAATGACCAATTGAAATGAAACAGAATGAATTTCCATAGATGCATGAACTTGCCTGGCTGATCATTCCATCATCTCCTAAACACTTTCGATTGTCAATAGGGACAAAACAAGGCAATATGGATAAGGTAAAAATGGGCCTGTGGAAAGAAATGAGGAAACAGTGATAAATAGTCAAGGGAATAGTCTATTCTTAGGTCAGTCAGCATTTTTGGCTTCCTCTGTTTTGCTCTGAGTTTTCTTTTTTTGTCTGTATCTAGTCCCTCTCCTATAGCTATTTATCATTTTTGTGGTTTTTCTGTCTCTCCTAGTCCCTGTCTGTCTCTCTCTCTTTTCCTTTCTTCCCTATGTCTCTCCCCCTCTCTGCCCTCTGTCTCTCTGTCTCTTTCCCTCTACTTCCCTCCCGCCCCATCTTCTCTGACGTATCTATCTGCCTGCTATCTTTTTCTGCCTCTCTTTTCTCTCTGTCCTGTCCTGTCTTCCTGTGTTTCTCTTACTTTTCAGATCATTCAGGTTATTTATACTCTTTATCTGTCCAAAGGTGCGTAGATCATAATTGCTTTGAAGAACTAACCAACTTTTGATGAGTGGGATTCTATGCACAATGAGCTAATTAGATAAGTGAAATAGGTTTCAATGGAAACCAGAAGAGGAAGTAAAATACACTGTAAATAGAAAATGGGGAAGGACTGATTGTTCTAACATGTTGGGAAAAGATCTGAGGTGTCAGAGTGAAGCATGGCAATACACAATAAATGAAGCATCAGCAACTTTATTTAAAAGTTCTCCACAAAGAACTTTGTGATAACTTCTCCACAAATATATTCCAATTAATAGGACAAACCCACCTCCAAGTTTCCACCAGCCACTTCTAAGCCTACTGATTTCCTTTTATACACTCTGGCAGATATCCCTTAAGTTCTAGGTGAACTATTCTGCTTGATCAATGGTTTACTCTACTGTCCTATGTTCTGGTCCTATTTCTTCAACACACTCCTACCACAAAATCTATTATCTAACTCAGTCATTCATTTAACTAATACAGTCAATAAACATGTATTGGTTCCCTAATCTAGGTTAGGTGTTGTGCTAGGTACTGGGGATAGCAGAAATGAGTAAGGTACAATTTCTACCCTAAAGTAACTTGCAATCTATTGAAACAAACACTCATTTAATGCAAAGACATTAGTAGTAGAATTAATGTAGATATGTATAGGACACACTAGTAGCACTGAGGACAGAATGATCATTTTTACCCAGGTAAAGGGGATAAAAGAATGTTAAAACTGTTTGTAATGTAGTTTGAAAGACGAGTAAATGTTTGGGGTCTTCCAGCCATGTTTTTAAAATATTTAACAAGATGTTCAGCTACCATGGAGGCAAAATCTGAATCTATTTCTTTGTACGTGTGTGTACCTCCAGCTCTGAATTTAAACATGGGGTGAGGTTAGAGCTAGGAGGCACATTACAATGATGATTTATCCTGTTTGTTTCAGGCAGAGGAACGGACTAGATACTTCTCAGTCTTCTACCTCTCCATCAATGCAGGGAGCTTGATTTCTACATTTATCACACCCATGCTGAGAGGTTAGGATCATTTCTGAGGGGCCCTGTATAAGGTTTTACTCTGCCCATCCAAAAAGTGTTCAAGGTTTCTTGCTGTCCATTTTTTTTTTTTTTTTTTTCACAAGAGCTTGAAAATCTGTGAGAATTTCTTTTAGTCTTGATTTGTCTGGCCCAAAAAGAGGATTATGGATTAGGTGATGGAAGGATAGCTATGTTTATGATCTCAAGAACCTGAACTTGAAAAATAAAGTATCAAGGATTCAAGATTCCCTCCTCCCTACCGTTTTCTTTAGGAGACGTGCAGTGTTTTGGAGAAGATTGCTATGCACTGGCTTTTGGAGTTCCTGGATTGCTTATGGTGATAGCACTTGGTAAGTGTAGTGGAGTGAAGGAAATTAATCATCATTGATACCTACTACATGTAAAGCACAAGGTAGGCACTTTACACAAACCAATTCTCTCAATACTCATGCTAGCCCTATTAGGTAAGTGTTATTCTAGGGGTTTTGTGGGGGATTTCCCTTGACGTTGGAGGTAGATCCTTTTTTTTCTTTATTTTAAGAGACAGAGGCTCACTTTATCACCAGGCTGGAGTGCAGTGGAGTGATCATAGCTCATTGCAGCCTCAAGCTCCTGGGCTTAAGTGATCCTCCTTAAGGATCCTCCTTAAGTCTCAGCTAGGACTACATGGTGTGTACCACCATGCCCAACTGATGTTTTTAGTTTTTAGTTTTTGGTAGAGATGGATCTCACTATGTTATAGCTCAGGTTGGTCTCAAACTCCTGTCCTGAAGCAATCCTCTTGCCTTGGCTTCCCAAAGTGCTGGGATGGTATGTATGAGCTCCCATACCCAGCAGACTTTGAAGATACATTCTAAATGAAGTCAAAAATTTTTTTGAAAAGTACTGAAAGTTATACTACTAAAAAGACACCTCCTGAGAAACCTTTAAAAAGACCAAATTCTGGCCCCTAGAGGACCAATTAGGGCCTGGCTGTCCATAATTTCTCTTAGTATCTTAGGCGATTCTGTGATCCTCTGTTTCTACACTACCATGTGAAATGAAGCAAGGAAGATAATTAATTCTCTCTCTCAAAGTAGTTTATTTCATCTGATACTTATTTATCTGGTTATTAGAAGACATTTATAATTCCCTAGGCCTTTTAAAGCAGCTTCTAGGTAAAACTGTTTCTGCCTTGCTCTGCAATGCTCTGAAAGAGTTAGCCCTTGAGCAGAGAGAGTAAAAGGAGTTGGATAAGTAGGTGGAAACTAATGCAACTTAGATCAAGTGACATTCTCTTTATCACTGAAAACCCAGTCTTGGAGAAGAAGGATGTGTAGTTAATGCAGTCTAAGGGGAAACTTGGGCATGATTGTTTCTAATCACTGACCTGGAAACCTGTTCTTACTCTGAGTCTCAGGGTGACACCCCCCTGGAAGACATCCAGTCCAAACACATAAAGAGCTCACTAGAGGAAAAGAGCCCAGAGCCTCAATATTCAGTCTGGTTATTTTCTCCTGGGGGACTGACAGTACTACTCAGAGTTCCCAGTGCCATGGAAATTTATTCCAAGAAAGCTATGATATTATATTTCCTGCTTCCTTTTCCATTCAAAGAAAAGTGTTTTTCCAAATATTTTTCTTGTTTTCCACTGATTAGTATTGTCTCCTCTCATCATTGCATGATAATAATATTTATACATTAGAGTAATTATGAAGACTAAAAAAGATGTTATAAGTGAAATGTGCTATACTTTATAAAATTGAACAACTGATAGCTATCATTATTAGTGGCTTCAGTTTTCTGGGTGCTAATGAATAACTCAATTCTCTGACCTTTCACTATAATTTAATTAGTTAATTTCTTTCATTTATTTAACAAACATTTATTTAATGATCGTATTGTGTGCCAGATTCTGTGCTAGGTATTGTGGTCACATTGGTGAATTAGACAGCTACAGAGTTCATGCTGTCAAGGAACTTACAGAGTTTGGTAGAGACAGGAAGACAGACAAGTATATAGGAATGTATGATCAATATCACAACTGGTAAATGAGAGCTTTAGGAACACAGAAGGAATGTCTGATTAAGACTTCAAACACTGTAAAAGGTTTGCATAAAGATATAACATCTAAGGTGAGACCTGAGGGCTGAACACCAGTTAATCAAAAAAGAGATTGTACGTTGTGCAAAAAGAGAATATGATATCTGTAAGACAAGGAGGTGAGAGATAGCATGACCTGTTTAAAGGCCTTGAAGGAATTCATATTACCTAGAGCAGTGTTTTTCAACCTTTCCTTCTGACAGCACACTTGGACCTATAATTACACTTCTGCTGCTCACTTAAATTATGTTTATCAAAAAACAAAAGAGTAAAAAAAGAACATACTATAGTTACCGAGCTTTGAACTTCTTTTGAAAATAACTTAACTAATGATCTTGAAAATTTTTTCATGGCACACCAGTTGAAAATCACTGACCTAGGGTGTAAGTGAGAAAGGTAAAAAGGAGAAATAGTCAAAAACTAGATAATGAAGGACCTTTTAACTACTAACTAGAACTTTATTATGAGGGATAATGGGGGACTCCAAAAAGGTTTTGAATAGAGACATGATTGTTAGATTTTTATTTTTCAATGATGATTCTATAATGTAGAGAAAGGATTGTGTTAGGAGTGAAACAAGAATGTTTATCTTGATTACTGAATTTTTGGCACTCTCTTAAATTTTGTGCTTGAAGTGAGTACCACATTAGGTGATGCTAGTTCTGGCCCTATTATAATTAGCAAATCTTGGTATGTGAAGTGAAAGAGAAGATAAGCCAAAATTAAATGACTTGAGTAACTGTGTAGATAGTGGGATCATTAGCTGAGATAGATAACGAGGGAGAACAGGTTTGGGGCAATATTAATGAACTTAGTTTTGAACATGCACTTTAGATGTTCTTAGAAAATCTAATTTGAGTTATAAAACAGTTATTGGGAAACACAGGTTTTATTGCTCAGAAGAAATGTTCGGCTGGTAGATAGACATATAGATCTTGAGTCATTAGTCTATGGGTAGCAATAAACTGTGAAGATAGATAACTAAGAATTAATAAGAGTAAGGTAGAAAGGGGCCCGAGGACCAAAACCCCAAGGAACATGAGGATTTAAGTCAGGCAAAGAAGAAAAGTTCACAGATGAGACTAGGAAGGAACAGCCAAAGTGGTAACAGTGCTATCTTGGGCTTGAATATTATTAGGAAGTAGAGAAAGAGATTTAACATAGAAGATAAAAACAGTTTAATGAGTATAAAAACACACATGAAAGAGTTAGCTTTGGACAGAAGGAGGAACATTGCCTTCACTTAACTGGAGAGAGGAGAGAATGAATATCCATCCAGGATTAATAGATTTGGTAGCAGAAAGGTGAGGGAGTTTCATCTCAAGGCTTCTATTTTCTTTGTGAAATAAACAGCAACATTATGTACTAGAGGCAGTAGACAGTAGAGAATTTTAAGATTCCTAATCATCTTCTTTATTGGTCTTGAAATTTAAGTGTGACTTGTGTTGATTACATAGTCTTTTTTATATTACTCCACTCACACTATTACAACCACCCTTCCTGAGGTTTCCAACCTCTTTCTAGGATCATTCTTGGTTTTAGCATTAGTTTATTTCCCATCTAAAATCTTCCCCTGGTCTAGGTACCTCTTTATGTGCCCACTTGACTCCTAGGATTAGCATTCATCCCCTGAATTATTAATATTATTTTGATCATCGAAAAGAAGGCCATTGTAGGTAAAGGGTGCTATTTGGAAAAGATTTGAAGAAACTTAGAGGAGGATGAATAAAGAAAAGTAGTAGAGTGAATCTGACTTCAAGGAAAGGAGATATTAGAAATTTAAGGGAGAGAAGAGAAGGGTCATTTGTGCATTCTGATGTGTGAGGATACTGGAAAATACTACTGATCACTGAGAAAGGCATCTTTAGCTGAAGATTTTTTAAGAGGAACATCTTGCTCAAGCTAGGAAAACTGTTAAGAAGGAGGGTACCAAGGTAGACTCTTTCCACTGATTTTTTACTTAATAAAATTAAAAATTTATTAATTAAAAATACAATTACTATTGTATTAAAACTATTATAATAGCATTACTGTTACAAAAGTAATATCAGCTTATCATTAACTTGGAAAAGGAAAAATAATAAAATAAAATTCACCTAAAATTGCCTGCAGAGACATGATTAAAAGATAAAGATGTGGATTAAGGGGAATGGGATGAGTTCAAGAATAGAAATAGTACAGAATAGAATTTTTTTCAGGAATGATGAATAGTGGTTAGAGCATATGATATCTAAAGAAAAATAATAAAACATAAAGTAGGAAATGGTAGGTTGAGTTATGCTCCTTTGAGGATAGGGGCCTTCTCTTTTTTAATTTATATTCCCAGTAGTGTATAGTACAGTGTATGATGCAAGAATTAGTGAATGAGATGTTTTATAGTGTAAAGGCATAGATTTTTGAGTCAGATAGGCCATAGATAAAAAAAAGCATGTTCTGGCAATTTCCAGCTGTGTAACTTTTTATAAGTTCCTTAATTTCTTGAAACTTCAGTTTGTTCATGTGTAAAATGGAGGTAGTAGTACATATTTTGTCATGTTAAATCAGTTAATGCATGTAAAATGCTTAACAACTTATAGTAATAAGCCTTCAATAGTTGGTAGCAGTAACCATCAAGATAATAATGAGTTTTGGAAAGCCTTTTTGTACCAGGAATTTGGATTTATTAAGTAGATCCTGGAAAGAAACATTTGACATCAGATTAGAAAAGAGAGAGATTAGGGGATGAGAAACTACTTGTTCATTTTAATAATCCAGGGTAAAAGCTGTGAAGTCCTGAACAAGAGTGGTAGCAGTGGCTATGTAAAGAGGGGGCAGATGGGCAATGCATTGAAGAAAGAGCATCAGTGACAGGTGGAAACATTTCAGATATGGAGATGGAAAAAGCCGAGTGAGATGACTTCCATTTCTGTAATTACATGAAAGTCTCAACAGATATTTCTTAACAATTGGCCATTTTTATTTAGGTGCCTATACTTTTTATCACTCCAAAGTCAGGAAATGTAAGTCAGTTACCTCTTTGTGAGATTTTCCATTCACTCTTAAAGTTCAACAGTCTGTTGTTTGCACTGACATACTGAATGAGAAGCTAAGAACCTTGTTTGTGTATCCACTGCAGTTGTGTTTGCATTGGGAAACAAAATGTACAAAAAACCACCTCCTGAAGGAAACATAGTGGCTCAAGTTTTCAAATGTATCTGGGTAAGTCTATGAATTATTTACCTGACTTTTTCAACCAAAAGAAAGAGATGTTATTCTGAGAATATGGACCTTCAGACATGGGTATGCATTTTTCCCAATGACCTGTGTTGAATTTCCATGCCTTTTAAAAGCTGAGATTAACTGACCTTCCTCAGTGCCTCTACTTAATCATTAAGTAAAAAAAGATAGTTAACTATTAAGTAAAAAAAAAGAAGTAATCATTTTTTAAAAATTGTCAATAAACTCTGAAGTATAGTTATATGTGGTAACTATAACAGGAATAGGGAATAAGTCTAGACAAAATGGTCTGAAATATTCTGAAATTCAATTACTGATGACCTACTAATGAAGTCAAAGTGTTGGAGTAGGTCACTAAAAGTATGTGTGTTTGAGGGAAAGGATTATAAATTGGAAAAGTCAGGGGATGGTGTCTCTGTTTGTATTTCCCCTGATGTCTATGCTTTGCCCTAGTTTGCTCTTTCCAACCGTTTCAAGAACCGTTCTGGAGACATTCCAAAGAGACAGCACTGGCTAGACTGGGCAGCGGAGAAATACCCAGTAAGTCGGAAATGCAGAAACATTTTACAGCTCAGTGGAGTCTTTCCTGATGTTAAAACTGATTCTGTCATACTGCATTCAACCTCTTCTATTACTTTTAGGGGGATACTTCTATTATAGTTTATGCAAGAAAACCATGTGTAGAACTTCTGGCAATTCTGCCTGTTTTTCCTCCTTCTTGTAGACGCAGCTCATTATGGATGTGAAGGTGCTGACCAGGGTACTATTCCTTTACATTCCTTTGCCCATGTTCTGGGCTCTTTTGGATCAGCAGGCAAGAATAGTGCTTTTGAAAACTATTGTTTCTTATAACCAGTTCCTTTTCATAGGAAAGTGATTTCTCATATTATCATCTATTTTCGCTAGGGTTCACGATGGACTTTGCAAGCCACCAAGATGAATGGGAATTTGGTGAGTAGAAGATTTTATAGAGAAGACTTTTGTTTTCTTCATCATTCATATTCAAGAAAAATTAATTTCTTTGTGTTTTTGCTTAAAAACTGACTTAAGATCATTTAAGAGTTTCTTTTAGCCTGAAGGCACACTGCAGACAAAGTTAAAGAAAACTAGTCTAGAGATAAAAACCAGAATCTTATCTTCAGAAATTAAGATTAAAAGGATGGGAAAGGTTTTAACATAGGTAAGGAAGTATTGATATATAACAAATGACCTAGGATAGTGATTTTCTTCTATCTTAGCACAGCAGGGACTGAGTTGATTGGTACTACTACAGAATTGCTCCATCTTTCAAGTAGGGATCACAGCAAGGGGCCTGTGGAAAATGGAGTATTATGTACATGGATATGGAAGGAATGAGAAGGTTGTAAATATTATTTTCTCTTTGTCCAATCTTCATTGTTTGGCCCACTCACTCAAATAAGGTACCATCTCAGCTCCCAATTGTTCACTTCTTAGATTATTGTATTATTTTTATACCTTCTCAGTTCTGGAAAAAACAAGGTGGACTGCTACCACAGTCATATTAACCAGGCTATTTGGAGCCTGCCAAATATAATTTTACCTTTCCCCTTTCCTGGGTTGTTGGTGGTCTTCTTGTTGATACACTAGAAAATAACTTTGGAAGCCCTGTGTATCAGGGTGAGTCTTTACCCTAACTAGGATGTCTTGTCCTTCACGTTATTTCCACCTACAACTGCAGTTGCTGAGTTCAATAAAAACATTCTGACTCTATTCTCTCTCAAGTTAAGGGAAACTTAGGTCATAGAAAAGAATATCTTTCTTTAGGCCCATCTAGCTTTATCAAAAAATAGCTAGAGGCTATCCTAAGTCTGTTACCATCCTTACAACCAAAAAGTGACCCTAACCCAAATGCCTGATGAATTTTCTCTTATATGCTTCTCCCCTGGTAATCAGTAAAATTTTTGATCTATGTTTTTCTTGTCTTTCAGCCACCATCTAATTATAATTTTTTATAATGTTTCAGGGGTTTTTTGTGCTTCAGCCAGACCAGATGCAGGTAGGGGATTTCTCTCCAGATATGCGGACTTATTTCCTTCCTCATCTATTCTTTTACCTGCATTATTAGGACTAACAACTGTATTTGATGCTTTTCTCCTGGTATGCTGAGGAGGGCCAAACTTAGAGATGAAAATATTCTCTTTAAGCTCCGCACTTCACCTTCATATTTCCTGTTAAATGGGCAGTTCTCACTCAACTCTAGGGAGAGTGAGTTTTGAGGCACAGGTAAAATATAAATAAATATTGGGGTTTTTTTTCCACATCAAGGTAGAATAATGGAAATGTTGTTGAAGAAAGTGTTAGGCTTTGTTGTGTGAGCAATGAAGTCGGTATCTCTGTTTAATGGTGATTCCCAATTCTTTTTTAACCCTTTTGTTCCACAATTTCAGTTCTTCCTTCTTTCCTTCCTTTCTCTTGGCCCTGACATTTTCCCTATAGGAAACTAGAGAAAGTGAGTGAAAATGGGAGGGAAGAGCTTCTCATATGATTGGTAGGAAAACAGGCTCAGAGTGAAACTGGTCCCTTGGGATATTTGGAAGCTAAACTGCTGTGCAAGAGAAATAGTCTTGGGTATAAAGGTACTAGGATCTTTGGAATCATTCTGTCCTTATGAAGATACAAGTGTGTGTTGATGTGAAAGAGAGTGTGCACAAGTAAATGAGAGCAGCATGCACACTTATAATAGGAGAACTCTTGTAGCTAATCCTTTTTACCATGGTGTTACAGGTACTAAATCCCTTTCTGGTTCTTATCTTCATCCCGTTGTTTGATCTTGTCATTTATCGTCTGATCTCCAAGTGTGGAATTAACTTCTCGTAAGTGCTCCCTGTGCCTGTATTATTCAAACTGATTCAGTCTTTGCCCAATTTAATAATGATTCAACAGCAGTATTTTTCTCCTTACCTCTTGCTTGTTTTGGCTTATCATTTATCTGCTTTTGTTTTGTCATGTTAGACTAAGTGCCTATTAACAATGAAAAAAATGGGAATTAGATCTAATAATGAGAGTCAAAGTCATTACTATGGATTTAATTTGTTACATTAAGGGGGGAGGTCTAAGCTTCATGGACAGTAAAAAGTATGTGAGATTAGGTTCCTAAACCAACTTGCTGCTTTGTTCTTTTTTTTTTTTTTTTTAAATAAAGTCTTACTTTGGTGCCCTTAATCAAGTGCTATGGTGTCATAGCTTACAGTAACCTCAAACTCCTAGGCTCAAGTGATCCTCTTGCCTCAGCCTCCCCAGTAACTGGGATTACAGGTGCCTGCCACAATGCCAGCTATTTTTTAGAGAGGGGGATTTCGCTCTTGCTCAGGTTGGTCTCTACCTCCTGAGCTCAGGCAATCCACCTGCCTCAGCCTCCCAGAGTGCTAGGATTACAGGTGTGAGCCACCCAACCTGGTCCTGCTGCTTTGTTCTTGAATGTTGTCTCTTCAAAAACGTCCAAAGATTTTATTTATTTATTTATTTATTTTTGTTAAATCATAACTGTGTATGTATATTTGATGACTGCTAATCCCTTTAATCTTCAGTTGTCTCTATGAAACAAATGAGAGACCAGGTAGGACCAGGGGTGGAATTGCTCCTAATTACTTTCTTTCTCTTTGTTCTAAATAGAAGTGTTATTCTTTATAAAGTTTAAGCCTCCTGTCATTCCTGATTTAATAGTAACTTGATTTTGTATTCACTGAATTCAAATGGCTTTTGGCCATTTACTCATTGATTGAACAAATATTAAGTAGTTCAGAACCAAGTGTCATACAAATGTAAATCAAGCACAAATCTTTCCCTCAAGGAGTATTATATAGTAAGAAAACTAGAGCAGATGCAGTTATATATGTAATACAACTATAACACAGGTAAAATATGTTAAGTTTCCCAAAATCAAAGTGCCAGGGAAGTGTAGAGAAAGATAGTCCTTCCTGCTGCTGGGGTCAACAGACTTGAGAGGAAAATGAAGCAAAGCATGTACAACACCTGGCTTTTGGCAAATGTCCAATAAATCTGGTTGTATTGCTATTATTTTCATTATTATAACATAGAAAAACCATCATAAGCAAGAGTAGAGGTGAGAAAATATGGTACATTACAGAGAAGAGCAATTCGATGTGACTCAAGTAAAAGGAGAAAGAAGGATGTGTGAAGGGGAGCAGTAGGAAATACTTTGAAAAGTAATTGGGACCAAGTCAGGGAAAGTCTCTAATGTAATAGTTGTCTAAGGAGGTTGGATTTTATACTTGAGTCTAAAGTTTAGATACAGTTGTCTCTCCCTTTCCTCTGCAGATCACTTAGAAAAATGGCTGTTGGTATGATCCTAGCATGCCTGGCATTTGCAGTTGCAGCAACTGTAGAGATAAAAATAAATGTGAGTTTAATACATCTTAAGGTATATGAGGGCAGGACAATATCTGTCTTGTTCACTCTTCTGACTTGTTCAATCTTGATTCCCTGGGACCTACACGGTATCATTTTATAGGAGGTATGCAGGAAGTATTTGTGATAAATGAGCAGATACTGGAATAGAGTAGCAATACAAAATGAGGCCCACCTCCCACCTGAATAATTCACAGTGTATTTTCAGAGAATTCCTAAACACTAAGATCCAGGATATGTAGTCATCTATTTAGGGAACATATGACACTTTTCTAGGTACTTAAACAAATGCCTTTTGGCAGATTGAATAGCCATTACTGGGGAATGAAAGATATGGCCACAGCTGAGTCAAGAATCATGGGGTTTTTTGCTTGTGCTTGCTGCAGTGACCTCATATTTCCCCCTCCAAACTGCCTTCAGAGTTTTCTAAGCCAAATAACTCTTTGGAAGGAGAAAACTGCATTCTCTTGGCTAGATGGGCTAACCAGGGGTGGCGAACACGCGGCTAGAGCCGCATGCGGCTCCCGGCCAAAATGAATTTCGGCTCTTTGCCTCTTATCATTATTTTGTATACTGTGGCTCTTTGCCAAGTTTGGATTTTGTTATGCTGCTGCTGAGGAGGGACCTCTGAGGAGCGATCTCCGAGCGTGTAGTCGAACTTGTTCGCCACCCCTGGAAGCTGTCAGAAATAGGACTGAAATATGTGTCCCCACTGTACTGAAGGATTATTTTTTAGTAATTCTTACATGTGTTCTCTGTCCCAAGGGAATGGTTCCACCCCAGCCAGGTTCCCAGGAGATTTTCCTACAAGTTTTGAATCTGGCAGATGATGAAGTGAAGGTGACAGTATTGGGAAATGAAAACCATTCTCTGTTGGTAGAGTCTGTCAAATCCTTTCAGGTGAGATGTGAGCCTGACTGAATTAGAAATTCTATAGATTGTATTGACTGTGATTTTTTTCTTTAAATTAATTGTATCATAAGCATCTTCCCATGTCTTTAGATAATCTTTGAGAACATGATTTTGATGTACATATAATATTCCATCCTATTGATACATCATAGTTTATTTAGACATTTCCTTATGGGGATGCAAGTTTTTTATTATTATGCATAATCTTATAATGAACACTCTTATAAGTATTTATGCATGCCTCTAATTACTTATTTTTTTAAATTAAATCATAGCTGTGTACAATAATGCAATCATGAGGTATAATTTGCTGGTTCCATATACAGTCTGAAATATTTTCACCGAACTGGTTAACATAGCCTTCATGGCATTTTCTTAATTATTGTGTTCAAACCCTTATACTCTACACTTAATAAACTTCACCTGCACCCTTCCAAGATGCACCCTAG
>CAUYPK010111454.1:0-38319 GCA_963574355.1 Loris lydekkerianus | reverse complement strand
GAATGGAAGAAAAAGTATCCAATGTACTCAGCCCTACTATGAAGCTAAACTATAGCTTTCACATGAAGGCTATAACCCTACTATACCACAAGACTATGAGGAAAGGACCAAGGAAGGGGAAGGGAGGGGGGAGGTTTGGGTGGAGGAAGGGTGATGGGTTGGGCCACATCTATGGTGCATGTATTTATCCATAATAAAAAAAAAAAAAAGAAGAAAAAAAAATATTTTCACTCAAAATCACTGCATTTATCTCAAATTGGAAGAGAATGACTTTCCTGCATTTTACATTTCAGTTTGATAAGAATTAGAATAATGAATCAGAAAAAATGAAGTAAGGCTGGGCATGGCCATATACTCCTGTAATCCCCGCACTTGGGGAGACTGAGACAGGAGAATGATTTGAGGCTGGGAGTTCAAGACCAGGCTGGATAACACAGTGAAACCCTATCTCTACTATATATATATATATATATATATTTTTTTTTTTTTTTAATTAGTATGATTATACTGATATTCTCCAGTGTGCCTGGGCAACAGAGGAAGACTCTGTCTCTAAAACTAAACTCAACCAACCAACCAACCAACAAAACAAACAAACAAAAAGGAAGTAGAATGTTTACTCTTTTTCAGGGGAACATGTTTAAGGTAAAATTAATTCATTTAAGAAACATTTATAGGTTGTCTACAAACACACTCAAGAATAAATTATAGCTCTTGCCCTTAAGGACTTTACAATTCAATTGGATAAAATAGAGAAGCAGCCAGGTAATATAATAGCAGTAGCCAGCAGTCCCCACCTCATATAGTTTGCGCCATGCCCAGCTGCCCACAGTTGTGCCTACTGGACTTATAGCAGCTCATCATGAGGATACCCTAGTCCCTGGGTCACCTCTGCCCATTCCCCAGGTATCCCTTGCATTGTGAGTGGGCTTCTCACACAGTTTTCCCAATAGGATTTTGGCTTTGAACTTCATTTCTGAGTCTCTGCTCTTAATGTCTAGGTAGCATTCTAGTTCACTTCTGGGGCTCTTGCCTTTTTTACCCATTCAGCAACATCGAATGAACATCTACCTGGACATCATGCCAGGTACTGGAGAGATTAAAATGATAAAGAAATTGACTCTGCCATTGAGGGGTTTAGAGTCTAATAAGGAGATATGCCCATAAAAGTAATAAATGAGCCAGATGTAAACACTTTGATTATGGTATGTGGAGGTGATTTGGGAATGTAAGAGGAAGAAGCTGCCATCATAGTCTGTAAGAGAAGCAGGAATAGGGAAGAATTCACAGAGAGTGTATACCCAAGATGATTCTCCAAGATGGGATAAGAATATACCAGGTGGTGAGGGGAGAAGGACTTCACAGGGAAGTACATAAACAGATGAATGGAGATTCATGAAAGAGTTCTTGCCAGAACTCCCCTCCCCAGAGGACTGGAGGTTCTAACTCTGCTTCTGATCATCTTTTCTCTTCCCACTTCTTGGCACAATAAATTACTCCTATTTCTGTTTTATTTTTTCTTGTTAAGCGAGATCATTTGGGTTTTAAAAACAGTTTTAGAGATAAATTACATGCCAAAATTCACCTGTTTAAAGTGCACAGTTCAATTCAAGGGCATAGTTTTATAATACAGAGTTGGGCAATCACTGGCATAATTTAATTTTAGAACCTTTTCATCAGCCTGTAAAGAAGACTTGTAACCAATAAGAGTCACTCCATTCTCCGTCCCTCACCCATCATCTTAGGCAAACACTAGCCTATTTTCTGTCTCCAAAGATTTAGACATTTTATATAAATAGAATCATACAGTATGTGGTCTTTTGTAACTGGTTTCTTTTGCTTAGTATAATATTTCCAAGATTCATCTACATCGCAGCATGTATCGATACCTCATTCTTTTTTATTACAGAATAATATCCCATCGTATGGATGAACCACATTTGCTTTATCCTCATCAGTTGTTGGGCATTCAGGTTCTTTCTACTTTTTAGCTCTAGTAAATAATGCAACTCTGAGCATCTGTGTTCAAGTTTTTATGTGTACAAGTGTTTTCATTTGTCTTGAGTACAGACCTATGAGTAGAACTGCTAGTTCATCTGGTAATTTTGTATTTAACTTTTTGATAAACTGATGAAGTATCTGTTAAAGTGGCTGTATCATGTTACATTCCTATCAGCAATATAGGAGGGTTCTTGTTTCTTCACATCCTTGTCAGCCCTTGTTATTATCTTTTTTCTCATAGCCATCCTAGTGGATATGAAGTGGCATCTCACTGTAGTTTTCTGTTACACTGTTTTAATAGCTAAAGATGTTGAACATGTTGGTGCGCTTATTGGCCATTGGTATGCCACTACTTCTTGATCCAATAATGATAACGTTGTCTGATGTTGCAATTCTGGCATTATATTTGGCTGTAGAGATGTGTCATCAAATGTTCTAGTGTTAAGATCAAAGCCCGTCCCTGTACCAAGCACTGAGAAAGGAAAACCCTTCTATTTTTATGGTAGTTTACAAAGTAATTTTTAGTGTATTATTTCACTTAGATGTCAAAATGTATACATAATACAAGCATTATAACCATTTTACAGATGGGAATTCTGAGGCCCAGAGCAGTTAGGGAATTTGCAGAGAGTCACACAGCCAGCAAATCTCAGGAAAAGGACCTAAATGTGGGTCTTCTTATTTTTGGAACAATGCCATGCCTTCATGATGTAGCATTTAGCCGGAAATGGGAATAGGAATGTATATACTTTCACAACAGTAATTGGCAGCTGAGGAGAAGCTGAGGCAGGGGTACCTTGGAAGAGAAACCTCAAAGCCTTATAAAGCAGCAGGGTAGTTAGTGGGAAAGAGAGAGGCAAAAAGAAGCAAAATAAGTAAGGAAACAATAAGAAGGCCTGGTTTTAATAAGGAATAGAGAAAGGCAAGATTTGAAAGTATGGTTGATACCAGTTGTTTGGTCTTATTTCTCCTCCCATTTCAACCACATGGCTCAGATGGAAGAGTCCATGTCTTTATGAGACTTCACCCTCACTCCTGACTAAATTTGATTGGTCTAGGCATGGCCACCTGATATAAGCTGGACCAATTAGAGAACTTTGCCAGTTAATTGTGACTTGAGAAAGAAAAAACATGTCAGTCCTTCTCCCATTGATGGAAACCATATGTTATAAATTCCAGCAGCTTTTGATAATCATATTTCCACCTTACGGAGAAGAATTGTCCTCTGTGAAGGTGAATAATATGGACACTAAAGATGGGAGATGAGGGGAACAGGCCAAGACTTGGCTGTGCTCAAATCTTTGGATTTAATTATTCTTGAGATTCAACTACCTTTGTCAGTGACAAGATTTTGTTTTTTAAATATGAAAGATAAAATGAATTTCTAACTAATCTATGCCATTCACTTTGCAAAAAATGTAAAACTCCTCATATTCCAATACAGGATTGGAAGTTTCTAGAATTTTGGTTGATGGCTTACATTATTCAGAGAGGTCACCAGAGTCTACAATTCTTTTGTGTAGAATGCTTGGCTTGGGGCAGTGGGGAATCTAAGATGTGTATAGCATTGCTGCAGCCTTAGACTGCTCATCGCCCAACCACAGTGGGCGATGCCACTGTGCCCTGTTTGGACATGCCACTCCAAAATACACCACTTTGCATTATATTGATTATTTTCAGCTGAAGTTACTTTAAAAATAGAAAATGCAAAAGGAAGCTTTCTCTGAATACCCCATACCAGCCTAAAGACAGGTCCTATAAAAGGAACTCTGTTGTCATAAATCCTCTCCTCCTCCAGGAGTTTCATGTCCAGGGAAGATTGACTCCACTCCACACCCCAAAATACTTTGTCACAAACCGTCAAGTCTCCCATCTGTTCTTCTAAGGACACTTTCATCTTTCCTAAGTGACCTGCGTCCTTTCCTTCTTTTCCCCTATTAAGATGACACATTAGCTTTCAAATCTTCTTACTCTTTTGGAACTTCATTTCTTGGGTATTCATTTTTTTCCAGTGATGCCTCTGTGCATGTAATATTTAAAATTAATAAATTTGTATACCTTTCCTCCAATTAATTTGTTTGTTGACAGTTATTTGATAGACCCCTCCACATCAAACCTAGGAAGGTGAAGGGAACAATCTATGCCTTTCTACATCATCTCAGCAGGTAAACAGGAATGGCAAATCATCTACAATAATCATATCATGGAATATAAGACAAAAGTTACCTCAGTTATGGAGACCAGAAGTTTTGCTCAGAGTTTAAAGGAAGGAGAAACGGTTGTAGGCTGTGATGATCAGTGAAAGAAAGAAACACAGAGGAAGAAAGTGGGTCTGGAAAATGAGTAGGATTCAGATAACTGCAGAAGAAGAAAAGGAAAGGTCATAGAGATGAGTTCAATGAGTACCATGTGTTTTTTGAGAATTTTACTTGTTTATTTTCTCAGAACTTTTGGGTCAGCCTAACCTACAAAGCAATCACAGAATCCCCATTCTAAGCAATTTGGTCCCAATGTACTCACAAACTACTTCTATTAAGGGAAGAGCTTTTCCATTCAGTGCTAGCTGACCCAACTCTATTTTAATATAATTTGCTATCTTGTTTACATTATTGAGTTCCAAAGTTGAATAGACCTACTACCTAAAAGTCAACTCATGACTCTTAGGTTTTAGTAGCTTTTTTCCAAACACATTTGTATGCTGATAGGAAAGAGCCTCTCTATTTCTTTCTTTCTCCTCCTACTTCCAAAAAAAATTATAGTATACTTTCTAGCACATCTCTAATTCACTATGTATAATGGTTTGTCAAAATAATGACCACTACCAGTAAGCATTATTACAACATTTTATAATTGTATAGCATTTTATAGTTTATAAAGCAGCTCCAAGTTGGGGGTTTGTTTTTGTTTTTAGCCATTTCAGCATTCAGTGTGAGCTTCAATCTGGAGATTCCTTCTTTCTTACTTTTGGAATATTTTCTATTGGGATATTTCCAATACTGTTTCTCCTCAATACTCTCTCTCCCAAGATGCCTGTTATATAATATTTAAATCTTCTAGTTGCTCTCTTAAAGTCTTGTTTATATTTTCATCCTTTTAATTTCTCTGTGCTGAAAATTGGGTGGTTTTCACCATACTGTCTTTCAATTTTCTAATTTTCTCTTTTAGTGCAATATAGAAATTACCCATCTTACTAAGATCTTTATTCCGAGCTATATTTTCTACTTCCAGGATTTCTAATAATTTTTTATGTGTATCAATCTGCTCTATTTTCATAATTCTTTCCCTGGGTAAAATTTCTTTCCTCTTTGAGAATCTTAAATATACCTATTTTAAAGTTGTATCGAGATTGTTCCATTGTTTACATTTTGCCATGTGTACGTTTGTCTGTTTATCTCCTGGTACTTTGTTTTGTTGGTTTCATTCTTAATGTTAAATTTCCTAACGTGCTCACAAATTTTGGTTTTTAGGTTCACTTTGAATGGAAAGGTTTTTTTTGTTTGTTTGTTTTTGTGGTCCTAGGCTTTGGTCTTACTCTGCACTAAGCAGTTTTCTAGATAACCTTTCTGGGTTAATTTAGGTCCTAAATTAACAACTTGTAGCACCAGTTTTAAGACAAATTTTGACTATCAGGATCCATTCAATCAGCAAACAGGAAGCTCTGTCCAGACCCTGAACATTCTGAATGACTTTTGCTGCTGCTTCATGCTACACTTCATATTTTGTGTAAGCCAGAGTCAAAGACAGGTGTGTCAGCTTTTTTAGCCTTCCTTTCTTGGACAGGGAAGCCCTTCTCAGCCCCTGGTTTCAGGCAATGATTCCAGTTCAGGTCTATCACCATGGTGAGGAGAGTTCTCTGCTATCTCAAAGCTACAATACTCGGTCCCCTGTCTCATACACATAACACCTAGTGCACATGTTTTAGCACAAATTACAGTTCCAGGTTTCTGAACCATTTCTGGTTCACAGGAACATTCATTGTGCCTTTTACACAAATACAAATACACACACACAAATACACATTTTTGGAAAGTGAGCGGGTTTATTTATTTATTTTTGAGACAGTCTCACTCTGTCATTCTGGGTAGAGAGACATGCTGTCACAGCTCACAGCAACCTCAGACTCTTGGGCTCAAGTGATCCTCTTGCTTCAGGCTCTTGAGTAGCTAAGATTACAGGCACCTGCTACAATGCCCAGCTAGTCCTTCCTATTTTTCATCTTTCTACTTTTTAGTAAAGATGGGGTCTCACTCTTGCTCAGGCTAGTCTTGAACTTGTGAGCTCAGGCAATCCACCTGCCTTGGCCTTCCAGAGTGCTGGGATTATAGGCATGAGCCACTGGTCAAGTTGAGTTAGAGGGTTTACAAGTTCAAGCTCAGAATTCTTATTGTTTCCTCTTATGAACCTGACCTCTACCAATGGTCAGCAAACTATAGCCCTTGGACCAGATCTGGCTTGCTGGCTGTTTTTGTATACAAAATTTTGTGGGAACACAGCTGTATCTGCTTCCTTATACATTACATATGGCTGCTTTCATGCTAAAAAATTGAGTAACTCTAAACTGTCTTTAAGAATTTGGACAAATTTCTTAGCCTTTTTGAATCTCATAATATGAAAGGATTTGATCTCTGATTTATAAGGGGATTTTATTGCATTTACCAGTTCCCCATGCTTTTTCATCATCTCCTGTGGGTTTTTTTTTTTTTTTCATTTTTCTGTGTTTTTTTTTTCTCATATATATTTTTAAGAATCCATTACCTACTATGCCCACTCTATGTTATACCTCTTTTATTTACATTTTTATTCACCTTTTTAGAGATGTCTTTATTTACCTGCTTATATGCTTATTATATATTTTCATTTACCTATTTAGTGATGTATTTACCTGCCGAGTGATCTCTGTATTTCACGGAAGTTTGGTTTGAAGGAGGCACTTACAATCATTTCATGTGTCATCCTCCTCCAGAAAAGCCCTCTGAGGTCTGTTCCAGATTTGAGTCATCTTACCTGAACATGCTACCTATGAACAGTATAAAGTCTATATTCCTTTATGGTCCCACCACTTTTAATGAGATTCTAGTATACATAATTATACTTTGTAACATTTAAGAAAATCTGGAACAGATGTGGATTTAATGGTTTGTATGTCTAGAAAGTGCTGTCTAGGAACATCTGAAATGTTGCTTTCTTTTCCTTTAATGATAATAAATACAAGCAGCAAATAAGTATAAGTAATCACTATCAATTACTCTTTTTTAAAAAACCTAGCCTCTTACACTCTGGGAGGCCAAGGTGGGTGGATTGCTTGAGCTCAAGAGTTCAAGACCAGCCTGAGTGAAAGCCAGACCTCGTCTCTACTAAAAATAGAAAAACTGAGGATTGCTTGAGCTCAAGAGTTGGAGGTTGCTGTGAGCTATGATGCCACAGCACTCTTCTACCCAGGATGACAGCTTGAGACTTTATCTCAAAAAATAAAAATAAAAAATAAAATTAAATTAAAAATTAAGAAAAATCCTAGCCTTTGAAACATCAAAATAATTGACAGGTTAAATTGTGAAATTTTGGTAGGTTGGAAGGAAGTCTTCTTTCAATACCTTTGCTCAGTTTTTTTTCCCTCAGTATAAAAGGTCAGCTCAAAACTGATAAAAAAGGATTATGAGGAAGAATGGGGTTTGGGAGGGAGAAATATAGAACCAAAGTGAAAGAACATTAAACTTTTCCCACTGTTGAGGGCAGAAGCGTCTTTGAGCTGATTGTATGTTTCTAAGCTAAGAGATTTTCCTTTAATGATAATAAGTAATATAAGACAACGCTGCAGAAATTAATGAACATGTGGACAAAGACAAAATGAAGTTAAGAATAGGTGTTAATCAGACACTACTGAATACATACATTGTATTGAAATGAAAAGCACTAAAAACTATATTAGCAAATTAATTTGGAGTTAAAGAGCATCTACTTAGGAGTACAGTACAGATTTTCTCTTCTTTAAAACACACGACCCATGTATTCCTAAATATGTATTCCTATCTTCCCTGGCAGAGAGAAACTATGTAGCTTCTTCCCTATTGCTCAGGTGGCGAACCTGGATTTTGAAATGCTGCATAATGCCAGTCTAGCTTTTACTGGCAGAAGTGAGCAAAGGAACGTGACCAGTTCACCCCAGGGGATTACTTTTCTCAGTTGTGAACCAGGTATTGGAAGAAATAAGCAGACCTTGCCGAGGAGTGTAGTATGGAGTCTCTCTCCATAACTCAGGCTAGACAGTCTGCTATCTTTGTTGCGTCTGTTTGTGTTTTCTTATCTTTATGAGAAAAGGAAACATACCAGCCTCCTAGTAAAGGCCTTTGGATCAAACTCTCTGAAGGAAACTGGCCTCACCCAATAAAGTCACCAGAACATAAAAGGACATGGAAAAATAATAATAAAACGAATGTGCTAATCAGTTCAATAAACGCTCGAAGTTGACCTTAAATCAAATAAAAGACAGGAAAGGATGCCTTATTTCAGAGCTTTGGGACACACAATGATAAGAAAACATTTCCTTGGCTTTGAATCACTGGGGGTAAAATAATAGTTGATTCAAAGTAATCTGATTAGTCAAGAGACACCAGTGGCAGTTTCTAAACAGGGGGTATCATTTTCCTTTTTGTCTTCTTCCAAAGTTGATGGAAGCTCTCATATGGCAAGAGGCTTTGCCTTCCCTCTAGCCATGTGATCAGTGTACAGTCTGACTCCTGGGCACTGGCAATCCTTCCCCTTGAGTCCTCCAGCTCAGTGAATCCAGTCCTGGCAAAATTAGAATATAGGTGCAGGATTTCTTTGTCAAACACCTATTAACTTCAAATCCTCTTTGATCAGGGCAGCCATGTAGATAACAAAATTGATTCCTTCCACTGTGTTAACCACATAATGCATTTTCCTATCAAGAGATGTGACATTTTCAAAGGTATCAGGCAACATTAACATAAATGTTGGCATTTCACAAAGTGGAATTCCAGCCTCAGGGAGCCTTGCATGGAAGAGAAGTGCTTTGGGAGCAGGGCCAGTCTTAACACGTGTAACAGTTATTTCATCTTAACTGGGTCATAGGATGCCCAGATATTTGGCTAAATACTGTCTCTGGGTATGTCTACAAGGGTTTAGCATTTGGATTGGTGAATCCACTTCAAGCAGATGGCCCTCCCCAATGTGAGTGGGCATTATTCAATCTACAGAGGGCCTGAATAGGACAAAAAGCAAAGCAAGGGAGTATTTTTTCTCTCTTCTCTGTCTGCTTGCTTGAGCTGGGTCATCATTCTTCTAATAGCCTTGGGTTTGGATTTATACCATTGACTTTCCTAGTTTTTAGGCCTTCTGACTAAGACTGAACTATAACACCAGCCTCCAAAGTGCAAATAGTAGATAGACTACATATCTACTATATCTATATCCTATTGGTCCTGTTTCTCTAGAGAACCCTGGCTAATACAACATCCCTGAAAATGAAACTACCTACCTTTCTAGGCTGTCAAAAATCAATTCTAGTTTAGTAGGACATAACCGCTGTTTGACCTTTTTCTCTAGCAGACGTTGAACCCTAACATCATTTTAAGTAAGAAAGGAGAAATGTGAGCTCACTGGGGAAGCCCCAGGATGGCAGCAGCCAAGGGAACACATCTTCCCACTCTCCAACTGCCTACCATCAGCTTCACCTTCAGGCAAGTACAAAATCCCCAGGGTGGGATCCCAGGGGGCTTTGACAAAAACCTTTGCCCAGCAGAATTATAATTTTGCAAAAGTCCCCCCTTTTAGCAATCAGACAAATCCAGAATGTGAGTTACTCTACAGGCTCTTAAGTTACTTCCATGGTGGGGGGCGGGGAGGAAAATATTTTTTTCAGGAGTAAAAACAGACTTACAAGGAACAATAGCCAAATTCAATATTGACTGTATTAGACCCTATTTATACAAGCTGGCCATAAAAGACCTGTAGAGAACAATTAGGAAAATTTGGCTATAAACTATATATTATATGATATCAGGGAATTAGTGTTACTTTTGTTAGGTGTGATCATTATATTGTCTTATTTTATTGGTGATGCATACTAAATCATGATAAGACTATACTAGTTTCTGATCCTACCAAATTTAAAACAACAGAGATTTATTCACTCAAAGTTCTAGAAACCTGAAGTTTGGCTGAAATCCAGGTATTGGCAGGGCTGCATTACTTTCAAGGCTCTAGGATGTCAGTCCATCCTAACGTCCAGCTGCTGTTAGCTCCCGGCATTCCTTGGCTTGTGGCTGCATAGCTCCCATCTCCACCTCCCCGTCACATGGCCTCCCCTCTGCTGTGTGTGTCAGATCTCCCTCTGCCTTTCTCTTAAAGGACACTGGTTTAGGACCCACCAGGGTAATCCAGGATGATCTCCCCATCTCAAGAGTCTTAAATTAATTATATCTGCCAATAACCTTTTTTTCCACATAAGGTAACATTTCATCTGGGGATTAGGACATGATCATACACTTTTTGTCCTGGATATTAGGCAGATATGGCCATACATTTTTGGGACCACCACTCCATCTACTACAGGGGAATTTATTTTTAAATGATTTAATAAAAATAAATGTGGTTGAAAAACATAAGACAAAAGTCTAATGATTGCCAAATCTAGATGATAAGGACATGAAAGTTCATTGCATTATTATAAAAATTTTTGAAGAGAATTTTCATAATAAACCAAGTTTAAGCCCCTCTTCTTGTCAGGAGAACCTCAATTAAGGAGCTATTTTTGTGTAGAGTGGTAGGAGCCTGAGCTCTGGGGACAGAATGCCTGGGTTTGGATCCTGCCAGGCTTGATATGAACCAGCTAATGAATCTTGCATCAATTACTTAGTTTTTTCATCGATAAAATGGGGATAATAATAATACCAACCTCAGACAGTTGTTATGAGAATGATATGAAGTAGTGCTCACCGAGTGCATGAAAAACTCGACAAACATTAGCCATGTTCATTACCATGCTGGTCTTTCAGACTCTCCCACTGCAACTTTCCACTCTTAGCTAAGAGAAGCACTCTCAGGAAGGAGACACAGAGGGTCCCCATTTAGTGTGCATTGTGTGTATTTGGTAGCAGGAAGGGAGGCAGGGTATAAGGTGGTTGCATAAGGGCACAGGAAGGCTTGGGGCAGTGACTGGGGAGATGGGAAGATTCAGAAAGAGAGGGCAATCCTTGTCGACTTTTAGGCAATCCTTTGACAGCTATTTTCAGCCCTATTTCTTAGCCATAATGCTAATGGAATTAATGCAAATTCCAAAAGTACCCATTATATCTAGAAAGCTATCTCAAAGCTGAGTGACGATGACTCAATCTAAATGGAAATGTTATCATCAGGACTCTATCCTCAAACACTTACTTTAGAGCAACCCCTCCCTTCCTCATGAGGCAGTGGTTGCCTTTGGAGTGTTGGGGGAGGCTCAGGTGTGATGGTGCATTAGGGAAGCCTGTTGTTCAGGGGGAGTGGAGCTAGTCCTCAGGTAGAGCTGTGGCTGCCACCTTCTCCTCCCACACCTTAGAGTGTCAGTGCATCTCCAGGCAATTCACGCTTTATATTTAGGGTGTCATTTCATTTTTAGATGAAGTGCATGAAGGTTTTTACTTCCCTCACATCTCTCTTAGCATCATACTTTCCCTCAACCTCCTGCACATGTTTGGCAAATGTAAGACCTGAAACAAGAGAAATGAAAAAACTACAATGAAAATGTAAAGATGGAACCAGCAAGAGCAAAAGGGAGGAAATGACATCCCCTCAGAGATAGGTAGCTTCCTATCAAGTGCTTGAGACAAATCTTTGGAATTACTTTTTTTGTGATGGTACTTTCTGCCACCCACTAAATGAATTAAAATAATGAGTCTCAAAGTTTAGAGTTAAAGCTGCAAGGCTGAAACCCATTGTAAAAAAAAGTGCTGCAAGGCTCGGCACCCATGGTTCAGTGAGAAGGGCTCCAGCCACATACACCAAAGCTGGTGGGTTGGAGCCCGGCCCAGACCTGCTAAATAATAATGACAACTGCAACTGGACATTGTGGTGGGCGCCTGTAGTCCCAGCTACTTGGGAGGCTCAGACAAGAGAATCGCTTAAGCCCAAGAGTTGAAGGTTGCTGTGAGGTGTGACGCTATGGCACTCTACTGAGGGTGACATAGTGAGACACTATCTCACAAAAAAAAAAAAAAGCTAGTAAAACTTCTTTTTCAATTAAGCAGGAATTTTTGACTTTGGTCTACTCTGAAAGGTGCTAAGGTCAGTCTTGATTACAAAGCCTCTTATAACTAGTGTACAGAAGGAAGCTAGCTAGGAAGGGCTTATTAAAACCTGAAGTATAATAACAATACCCTCTGAGAAGATTTTAAATGGCCAAAGCCAGTCACCAAGTGCAGTCAGCATCTGCCAATCTGCTATTCACTGGCAGCTGGTAGCTGTGGTGCCCGTGACGGTGTAAGTGAAGTATAGATGAACTTGCCATCCTCCTTGGAATGGAGGCTCAGGGAAGGTGAGGGTGGATAGAGAAGAGGAAAGTGGGTCACTTCGTCTAGCAAGCAGAGACAGCCCAAGGAGCCTATCAGGAGTCAGGAACAGTGAACCAGGATGATAAGTGGGAAGAAGATGATAGCCAGAGGAAGGAAGGGAGTGCTCAGTTCAGACAGGGGGGATCTGCCCAGGCCTGGCTGGCTCACAGGCAGCACGACAGCCAGACGAAGGGCAGGACAGGAGAGGCATCTCTTTCATCTTGGCAGGGACAGATTATCTGAGCACTTGAACTAAGACTGAACTGGGCTCCTCAATTATGCATTGCTGAGAGCCCAACATCCTGAAACTAAAGGGAAAATAGAATCAAGCACATCAGACGCTGACATAAAAATAAAGGCAAATAAAGGGAAATACAAGAAGAAAAACAGGACTTTCTAGCAAAGAGAAGAATCTCAAGGGAAAACAACTTACATAATGAAAGTTCTGAGTACCTAAACATATCAAAACTAGACACCTTGCCCGTACTAGCTTCGAATTATTTATTGAGGACGATTGTGAGAGCTTGGGATGCACCATTCCATGGCTTGAGAGTTGAAATAAGAAGTGGGTTCTATTTTTGACCAGGGACATGGAAAACATGTGTCAATCTCTGTGTGAGGGTAAAGAACAAGGGGAACATACTGAGAAAAGACATGTGAGTAATGCCCCTGACATTTAAAGTCTTTTTCCTTGTCTAAGTACACCCTGGCGACTTCACGGTTTCCTGGTGGAAGCAAAGCAGTCATACCCTTTCCAAATCAGATCACTTTCTCTGCCTAAGGATTATGTGGGGAGCCAGACACAGTAGCTAACTAACTGTAGCCTTCAACCATTGTTTCTGAGCCAGACACAGTAGAATTTTGAATCATCTCTTGCTTGCAACACATTTTATTTTTTTTCTTTTTACTCCTCTTTCTCACCCAGAGAACACTTACCTCAATTGTAAAGAGGTATCTTTCATCCCCTGAGCCAGATGCAGACTTTTGAATCTTTCTCATCTTGTACCAGGTGGATTTTAACATGAGTAATAAGCCAACCTAGCAAATTTCCAAAACCCACAGCAATTCCAGGCACCATGTACAGCGGAGAGGAGCAATGTCTCCACCTGACCCCAGTTCTGAAGCCTCTGTTTTGTGGCCTCTTTCACTAACCACATTTCTTTAAACTTAATCAAAGCTAACCCTTCTCTAATTGGACTCTGGCAAGCTACTTGAGCACTGGACACAAGACCTAGAAAGAATCCAGGGTTGTTTGAGAACAGCTGATCGTGGTTTCCTGTGGTGAAGAAGATACACACACACACAAGTGCACACATACTCTTTAGGGATTGCACGTGATGGTGCAATGGGTTGCACGTGATGCTCACCTAGTCTCTATTTAATTGACAGTAATCATTCCTAAGGAAGAGGATGGGGAGCCTTTTGGGGTTTTCCCCGCCTCAGACTGCACTGAAGAGCTCTTGGTGATAACCACGGCTTGGTCACCATGTACTGAAGATTGCCCCCACAACTCTGTTACTCGACAAGGTACCCATTCTGCCGTACCACTCCAGTAACATTTCTCAGAATGAGCTGATCACCATGACTTTCCCTTTGGCAAGTTCTTTCATTTTCAGAGGTCTACTCTGAAACTCGGATCAGGAGCCAGGAGTTATAAGCCTTTCTTTTGACTTTTCAGAGATGCTTTGTGCTTCACTTAGGACAATCACTTGCTTCACCTTGTTTTCTACCCCAGACATTCTCATATTTCACATCTTTCTAGACCCATCATAGGCTTCTGATACAATGCTAATTGTCTATTGAATTGAACTGATTGAATTTGGTTTTGAATCAAATGGCCTGCTAAAAATTGTTGGTTCTAAAAACAGACATTATTGTTTTCCTTTTTTTTTTTTTTTTTACTAAAAAGATCATAGTAGGGAAAAATTAGAAATATGTATACCTACAAAAAAATCCCACACCCCCTAATACCACCACTAAGAGACAGGCTTGTTATCCTTTTAAAGAATAATTTATTTCTTTTTAAAATTTAGATCAAATTATTCACTTTTTTCCCAAATAAGTAATAAATTATACCAAATAATTTATGAAATGATTCTTTTCCCAACTAATTTGAACTGCCACTTTTAGCAAATTGAAATGATTTTTTTTTTTTTTTTTGTATTTAAATGGTTGAAATGTCACTATATTGAAGAGCTTGTCAGGGAATCGGGCTCCACCTCCTCACCTCTCATTCTAGTAGGGATCCCATGCCCACAACTTCACCAGGACTGCGCTCTTCCAGGGAGGCAATGCTTTCTGTTCTGTTTTTACCTTATTTGAACTCTCAGCAGAATTTAGCACAGTTACTACCCACTCCATGTAATGTCTTCTCCTCTCAGCTGCAGTGCCTGGCTGGTTTCCCTCCAGCCTGCCCCCAGCTGCTGCCTCGCCCCCCTCCACGTGCCCTCCAAATGTCAGAGTGCTGGGAGGGGCTCTTTTCCAGGATGCCTTTACTTCTCTGACACACTCATCTGTGCCTTGGCTTTAAATATCATTGGTATACTGATGATTGCCCACAACAGAAGTCTAGAGCTCAACTTCTGGTCAGAACTTCAGAGTTGTACAGTCCACTGCCTACTATTTTCTTTCCAAAATCTCTGGTAGACATAAAGCTTACTCTAGAAACTCTAGATTTCCCATACCAACCCCCACCCTGTCTTCCTAGTATCATCTACCCAGTTCCTTTAGACCATGACTGGACATTACCATTGATTCCATTCTTTGCCTCTCAAATGCTTCTGGCTCTTCCTCCAAAACATATCCCCAGTCCACCTACTTCTTTCCAATCTCACTACTTCCACTTAAGTCCAGCTACGCTCAACTCTCCCCAGACTACTCCTGTAGGTGTCTGATGAGGTTGGCTACTTCCTTGCTGGACTCTTTGCAATCCATTTCACAAATAGAAACCAGAGTAATCTTTATAAATTCGGACGGCACCTGTGGCCCAGTGAGTAGGGCACCGGCCCCATATACCGAGGGTGGCGGGTTCAAACCTGGCCCTGGCCAAACTGCAACAACAAAAAAAATAGCCGGGAATTGTAGTGGGCGCCTGTAGTCCCAGCTACTTGGGAGGCTGAGGCAAGAGAATAGCTTAAGCCCAGGAACTGGAGGTTGCTGTGAGCTGTGTGACACCACGGCACTCTGCTGAGGGCAAATAAGTGAGACTCTGTCTCTACAAAAGAAAGAAAGAAAGAAAGAGAGAGAGAGAGAGAGAGAGAGAGAGAGAGAAAGATAGATAGATTACAAATCACACTATGTCACTGCTCTGCTTAAAACTTCCCAACTTAAAAATTAGAATCTAAACTCTTAATCTTTGATACAAAGTCCTACAAGATCTAACTCTAGTCAACCTCACATTGTGCTATTGCCACCTCCCCCCCCCCCCCATATTAAGTTCCTTTTTGGTTTTTGACAATATCAAGCCAGATACCTTTCTTTGGAACATTCTTTTCCCTGAATTACTCATAGCTCACCGCTAGCCTCTCATTTATCAACTTGAATCTCCCCTCCTCAACTCAAAATTTTTCTAGTTTATTTTTGATATTTTCATGTGTGTGCATTGTCTGTCTCTCATACCAGAATGCAAAGAGAAATAGAATCTTCTCTACTATATTCACTGTTGTATCCTCAGTGGCTAGAATAGTGTTTTAGAGCATTGCTTTTAAATGAATGAATCAGTGAATGAATGGAATTTTATCTCAACTCTGTATGTTTCCTGTTTAACAATTTTTCTATTCCTCTGCCAAACACAAGCAAAACAGAAATGAAAAACACCACTTAAATTGCTATAGTTAATTGGAACGACGCCTCTCACCATTGGCAAAAATTGACTCTTGTTGGATAAAAGATTTAAATGTAAGACATGAAATTATAAAGATCTTGGTGAGAGTGTATGAGGAATACTTGAAGAAATTGGCCTAGGAGAATACTTTATGAGGAGGACCCCCCACCCCCACCCCACGCAATTGAAGCAACACCAAAAAACATTACTGGGATCTGATCAAACTAAAAAGCTGCTGCACAGCCAAGAACACAGTAAGTAAAGCAAGCAGACAGCCGTCAGAATGGGAGAGGATATTTGCAGGTTATGCTTCTGACAAAGGTTTGATAACCAGAATCCACAGAGAACTCAAACTTATTAATAAGAAAAGAACAAGTGATCCCATTTCATTGTGGACAAGGGACTTGAACAGAAGCTTCTCAGAAGAAGACAGGCGCATGGCCTTCAGACACATGAAAAAATGCTCATCATTTTTAGTCATGAGAGAGATGCAATTCAAAACCACTTCTATCATCTAACGCCAGAAAGAGTGGCTCACATAACAAAATCCCAAAACTACAGTTGTTGGTATGGATGTGAAGAAAAGGGAACACTTCTGCACTGCTGGTGGGAATGCAAGCTAATATGCCCCTTTTGGAAAGACATATGGAGAATACTCAGGGATCTAAAAGTGGACCTGCTGTTCGATCCTGCAATTCCTCTACTAGGAGTATATCCAAAAGACCAAAAATTACTTTGCAACAAAGATTTTGCACCAGATTGTTCATTGCAGCTCAATTCATAATAACCAAGTCATGGAAGAAGCCCAAGTGCCCACTGACCCATGAATGGATTAATAAATTGTGGTATGTGTATACCATGGATTATTATGCAGCCTTTAAAAAAGATGGAGACTTTACCTCTTTTATGTTTATATGGATGGAGCTGAACATATCCTACTTAGTAAAGTATCTCAAGAATGGAGGAAAAAGTATCCAATGTACTCAGTACTATTATGAAACCAATTTACAATCACTCACACTTTCATATGAAGAATAGATCACAACTATGGCCTAGGATGATGGAGAGAGCAGGGGACGGAAGGGGAGGGGACAGGTCAGATGGAGGGAGGTTAAATGGTGGGATCACACCTATGGTGCATAATGCCCTTAGGTACATGTTGGATCTATTAAGTATAGAGTATAAATGTCTTAACACAATAATTAAGAAAATGAGGTAAGGGATATATTAAACAGTATGATGTAAGCATTCCAAATTGTATATGAAATCAGCACATTGTACCCCATAAGTGCATTTATGTATACATGATCTACCTCTATATGACTTAATAAGAAAATGAGCTATCAAGTCAGTAAAGGGCATGGAGGAGATTTAAATACTAATATATATTGCTAAGTGAAAGAAGCCAGTCTGAAAAGCCTACACATTGTGTAATTCCAACTATATGACATTCTGGAAAACACCAAACTATAGAGACAGGAAAAAGGTTAGTTGGGGGTTGAAGAAGGGAGGGCTGAATTGGTAGAGCACAGGGGAATTTTGGGGCAGTGAAACCACTCTCTGATACTACCATCATGAAGATATGTTGTATTTCTGGAGACATGTTGTTATACTTCTGTCCAAACCCATAGGCTAATGGTGGTAATGATATGTCACTGTAAGTTCATCAATTGTCATCCCTCTGTGAGGGATGTTGATAAATGGGGAAATCACCACATGTGGGGACAGGGGGTATTTAGGGGTTCTGAACCTTCATTTCAATTTTGCTGCCAACCTTAAATTGCTCTTAAAAAAATCATCCTAAAATCCTTGAAGTAATCTCATCCTTGAAGGTTTAAAGGGATTCATTCACTCAGAACTTCTAAAACCAGCTTTTCTTAAAAGTAACTTTTTTTAAAAAGTTAATTTTTTCTATAGTTACCAAACTTTCTATTCTTCTTAAATTACTTTTGATAACTTATCCTTTTCTGAAAATTCTCCCAAATAACCAATTCTCAATTCTATCCTATCATCTTTCTACTTTCTTATATATTAATTTTTGCGTTCCTGTTTTCTGTTTTACTTGGAGTTGCTTTGTTGTACTTTTCCTATCTTCTTGAGTTACATGCTTATTTAAATTATTTTATTCTCTGCTCTCAATAACAAAACTATTGAAATCAATGGACTTTTCTCTGAGTACAAAAGAGTACACAAGGTTGGACAATTAAGTTCCCAATCTCATCCCTACATACCTTACTGCTAACTATCACTAAGGTCACTTTCAAAGTATTAATACTTCCCTTGGGAAGCTATGCACCAACATCCTATGCACCAAGTTCACCCTTCAAAGCAATTTTGGAACTCTTTTTCTGGAATTGTCATCAGAACTGTCATGGTATGAGTTCTGACAATTAAGTTAGTGAACTCATCCTACAAAAAATGCTTTGAAGAGTGAAGTAGGAGCTAGCATTGGTGCATAGCTTCCCAGAGAGAGTACTTCAAAGATGACCATAGTGATATTCAGCAATAAGGTATGTAGCACTTTTTTCTAGGATAAATTTGCAAACTTAACTGTCTGGACTCTACTTTTTATCTTCTCTACTTTTTCCAAAATATATATTGTATTTTAAATGTAACATGCACACATGAAAAAGTATTCTATTTTTCTCTTCCTAATTAAGAACCAGATTGCCTCTTTAGAAAACAAACAAAGAACACTTCCTACCCTTGCCTCCCAGAGTTCATGCCTATTTGCTAATACAATTTGGAGGTTTAGGCACAAATTATTATCATAAATGTTGACAGCATTATATATTTTCTATTTTCATTAGTCACCATCAGGTCTTTTATAATAACACTCTCCTCTTCTTGAGCTTTTATTTTATCTTTATTAATGTTTAAATAGGTCTTTGAAAAATTTTTTTCAAGCAAAATTCATTAGTGTTAAATTTTCCAAGTTCCTAAATACTCAACAAGTCCTATTTTCTTTACAAGAGGAAGATATCCTTTATGGGAATAATTAAGTTACAATAACTTAACCTCAAAATGCTAAACTTTCACTTTTCAATATAGGTAGTGTTAGCCACATGGAGCTATTTAAATTTAAATTAATTAAAATGAAATAAAATTAAAACTTCAGTCACATTACAAGGGTACAATAGCTCCATACATGATGGGTACCATATCATATAGCAAAGATCTAGAACCCTTTATCCTCACAAATGGCTTTATTAAACAGCAGCACCTTGTTTACACATCAATCCATTGAGTTTTAGAATGCAGAGAGAAAGGCTAAAGACAAGTTATTTAAAAAAATTTTTATTGAGGTAAAATTTACATATACAATTTGCCATCTTTATGATTTTAAATGTACATATTAGTGGTAACAAATATGTATGTTCTTTCCTTCCCCCCATTCCCAGCCACTGGTAGCCCCTCACATCTGAGTGAGAATATGTAGCATTTGTCTCTCCATTCTTGGTTTATTTAACTTATCATAATAACCTGCAGTTACATCCATGTTGCTGCAAATGACTTCTTTTTTTTTATGGCTGGATAATATTCCATTGTGTATATATACTGTATTTTCTTTATCCATTCATCCATTAATGAGCACTTAAGTTGATTCCATATCTTTGCTATTGTGAATAGCACTGCAGTAAACATGGGAGTGTATATATCTCTTTGACATATTAATTTACTTTCTTTTGGTTATACATTCAGTAGTGAAATTGCTGGATCATATGTAAGTTTTCGTTTTAGTTTTTTGAGGAACCTCCATATTGTTCTCTGCCTTGGTTATACTAATTTACATTCCCACCAACAGTATGAGGGCTGCCTTCCCTTTCTCCACATCCTCACCAAGATCTGCTTTTGCCTGTCTTTTTGATATAGGGCATTTTGACTGGGGTGAGATCATATCATATTGTGATTTTGATTTGCATTTCTCTGATGATTAGTGACATTGAACATTTCTTCATATACCTATTGGCTCTTTGTATGTCCTCTTCTGAGAAATCTCTTCCCAGATCTTTTGCCCATTTTAAATCAGATTATTTTTTTACTTTTGAGTTGTTTGAGCTCCTCATTTATTCTGGTTATTAATCCCTTATCAGATGGATAGTTTGCAAGTATTTTCTCCCATTCTGTGAGTTGTCAACAACTATGTTGTTTTCTTTGCTGTGCAGAAGATTTTTAGTTTGATATAATTTCAATCGGCTATTCTTGCTTTAGTTGCCTATATTTTTGCCTATATTTCTTATACAAGAAATATTTTCACAGACCAATTTCCTGGAGTGTTTCCCCAATGTTTTCTTCTAGTATTCTCATAGTTTCAGGTTTTAGATTCAAGCCATCAATCCATTTTTATTTGAGTTTTGTTTCTGGTGAGAGATAGGGGCTATTTTTATTCTTCTACAAACAATTATTCAGTTTTCCCAGCACTATTTATGATCCCTTCCCCATTGTAAGTTCTTGGCACCTTCATAGAAGATGAGTTGGTTGTAAATATGTAAATTTATACCTGGATTTATTCTGTTCCTTTGAACCATGTGTCTGTTTCTGCCAGTACCATGCTGTTTTGGTTATTATAGCTTTGTAATAAATTCTGAAGTTAGGTACTGTGATCCTTCCAGCTTTGGGGTTTTTGTTTTGTTTTATTATTTTTGGTTTTGTTTTGAGGTTTTTCCCCTTTGAGATTACTTTGTGTTTTGGGATCTTCTGGGGTCCTGTGTAAATTTTAGAATCTTTCTTCTATTTCTGTGAAGAATATCATTTGTGTTTTGATAGGGATTTCCATCTGTAAATTGATTACAATGGTGTTTCAATCCATGAACATGAAATAGCTTTCCATTGTTTGTGTCCTCTTTTTCTTTTAATCAGTTTTATAATTTCCCTTGTATAGATCTTTTACTTCTTTGGTTAGATCAATAAGTACATATTTTATATTTTTTGTAGCTATTATAAGTGGAATTGCTTTCTTTTGTAGATTGTATATAAATGCTACTAATTTTTGTATGTTGGTTTTGTATCTTGCAACTTTACTGGATTTGTTTATTCTGGCAGTTTTTTGATTATTTCAATAAATGCCAATGAAAGCATTTGATAAAATTCAGCATTTCTCTATGGTAAAAACCTGAATCAAAATGGATATAGAAGGAACATACCTCAAAATAATAAAAGCTATTTATGACAACCCACAGCTAACATCCTATTGAATGGAGGGAGAAATGAAGGCCTTTATCATAAAGACTGGAGTAAGATTTTCCGCACTATTATTTGACATAATTCTAGAAGTCCTGGCCAGAGCAATTAAGCAAGGGAAAGAAATAAAGAGTATCCAAACCAGAAAGAAAGTGGTCAAATTAACCTATTTGCAGATGACATGATTTCCCCCCATGGGTCATTTTTAAAAAAAATTTCAGATTAATATGAGGGTACACATGTTTAGGTTATAATGCTTTGTTTCTAAAGTAAAGTTCAAGTTATAGTTGAGCACTTCACTCAGGGGATGTGCTGATTATTGAAATAATCATATAGGTTTTGTTCTTGATTATGCTAATGTGGCATAATATATTTGTTAGTTTGCATATGTTGAACATATGGTATCACTGGCATCAATCTCACTTCATCATGGTGAATTATTTTAATATGTTGTATTTGATTTGCTAATACAGCAGAACCTCCGTAAATTGACCACCCACAGAATTATAACAGACCGGAGGTGGTCAACATAAGGTACTAGCACAGATATGTGCAATACTGCTTTCATTAATTCAGGTCTTGCCTCTTTTTTTCTTAATCTGACTAAAGGTTTGTCAATTTTGTCTTTTTAAAAAACTAAGTTTTTGTTCATTGATATTCATTTTTTTAGTGAAGACACTTATTTTTAATTACTTTATAGAAGAACCCGATTTTTCTACCTAGAGTGTATAGATGTTTAAAATTCTGTATTAATAGCTTCTGAGAACATAAATTAGCAGAAATCCATAAAAAGCTAATACTAGAAAAAAAAAAGAAAAAAAGCTAATACTAGTATTATTACTCTTCAAAAGTTAATTGCCTATGTCAATCTTCCAACCTTTATTGGTACTGAGGGAACTTTTGTTCCTTCAAACCATAGCTGGGTATTGACCACAGGCATTATTAAACATTGGGAAATACTAGAAAAGTACTTGAATAGTCTTCAGTATATATATATATATATATATATATATATATATATATATATATATATATATATTTTTTTTTTTTTTTTTTTTTTTTTAAGCAGGAACTCAACTTTATTGTGTCAAGCAGCCACTTATATAGAGCGTGGGGAAGGGGCAGGGAAAGAAGGCGGGGGATGAGGTGCGTGACAGGGTTGGGGCAATGTATCATTTTTTTTTGTGGAATCCTTAGGATTTTATATAAATAAGATCATCCATAAATAGAATTTTACTTCCTACTCTACAATTTAGATCCGTTTTAATTTTTTTTATTTCCTAATTTCATTAGGAGTTCCAGTAGTATGTTGAGTAAAGTGACAAGAGTGGGCATCCTTGTCTTGTTTGTGATCTTAGAGGAAAAGCTTTTGGCTTTTCACCACTGAATGTTATATTAGCTGTGACCTTGACATGTATGGGGTTTATTGTGTTGAAGTACACTCTTATCTTACCTAATTTCTTGAAGGTTTTTATCTTAAAAGGATGTCTAATTATGTCAGATACTCTTTGTACATCTGTTGAAATGATCATATAATTTTTATCCTTCAATTTTTTAATGTTTTATTCATCACATTTATTGAATTTTTGGATGTTGAGCCATTCTTATACTGCAGGGATAAATCCAATTTGGTCATATTGAATGATTATTTTATTTGGATGTTGAATTCAGCTTTTTAGTGGTCTGTTGAGGATTTTTGCATCTAATGTTAATTAGATATATTGTATTTTAATTTTCTCTGCTTGTATTATTTTTGCTTACCTTTGGTATTAAGTAATGCTGGACTTGTAAAATGAGTATTGAAGTATTCCTCAATTTTTTGGAAATTTTAGAATAATTGGCATTAATTCTTCTTTAAATACTTAGTTGACTCTTGTTCTGGGCATTTTTTGTTGTTGGGATTTTTTTTTTTTTTTTTTTTTTTTTGAGACAGAGTCTTACTATGTTACCCTCCATAGAGTGCTATGGCATCACAGCTCACAGCAACCTCAAACTCTTGGGCTTAAGCAATTCTCTTGCCTCAGCCTCCCAATAGCTGGGAGTACAGGTGCCTGCCACAATGCCTGGATCCTTTTTGGATGTAGTTGTCATTGTTGTTTTGCAGGCCCCAGGCTGGGTTTGAACTTGCCAGCTCTGGAGTATGTGGCTGGTGCCCTAGCCACTAAGCTATAGGCGCCAAGCCTTGTTGGGAGGTTTTTGATTACTGATTGAATCTATTAACTGGTCATTGGTTAATAGAACAGGTTTAAAAATTGATCTAATTAGATGTTGTCTACAAGAGATTCAATTTAGTTCTAAAGACATATACAAGTTTAAAGTGAAAGGATAGAAAAAGATATTTCATAAAAAGCATAGCTAAAAGAGAGCATAGGTAGCTATAGTAATATTGGACAGAATACACTTTAAGTCGAAAGGCATTATTAGAGAAAAAAAGTACATCATATATTGATAATAGTTCATTAGTTAAGGAGAAATGATAATTATGAACATATAGACACTAAACAACTGAGCATGATAAACATATGCAGCATGTATTGATGTGAATGAAGGGAGAAATAGATATTTTGACAATAATGACTGAAGACTTCAATACCCCCTTTCTAGTGATGGATAAAAATCTTTAGATAAAAGCGAAATAAGAAAGTACACAATTTAAAAATACTATAAACTAACTAGAGCTAAGAATCATATATATGTGTAGACAAAGTACACCTTTTAAAATTTATTTGGAATATTCTCTAGGAAAGCCATATATTAAGCCTAAATAGTCCTAGTATGTTAAAAAAAGATCAAAATGATACAAAATATCTTACTTATCACTGTGGGATGAAGCCAAAAATCAATAAGAGAAGGACAACTAGAAAATTCATAAATATGTAAAAATTAAATAACACTTTTTAAAAAACTATTTATCTATGTATTTTAGATAGGGTTTCCCTATGTCATCCAGGTTGAACTTAAACCCCTGGGCTCAAGTAATTCTCATGTATCAGTCTCCTGAGTAGCTGGGCATGTGCCACATTTGTCAGCTAAGCAACAAACACTCTTAAATGACCAGTAGGTAACAAATAATCACAAGAAAAAGTAGAAAATACTTAGAGATGAGCAAAAACAAAAATAAAATATACCAACACTCAAGGAATTCAGTGAAAGGGGTGGTGTGAGGAAAATTTAGAGCTACAAATGACTACATTAACAAAGAAAAAGAAACATCTCAAATTAATAATTTAACTTTATACTTTATTGAGCTAGTCAAAGAAGAGCAAAGTAAACTGAAATCTAGCTGAAAGAAGAAAGCAATGAAATTTGAGCTGAGAAAAATAAAATAGAGAATAGATGTAACAGACACCTGAAGAGAATATGTAGGAGACACCTGGAAAGAATCACCTTGGTAATAAGGGAATGAGGAAGAGATTGGTCTCTCGTTAAAGAACAGGAGAGCACTAGAGCACGAGACTACAACACAGTTGCTTGGCAGTCTTGCCACACCTGTGGTGTAAAGAGCCACGGGATCACGTCTATAAATAACCTCAGGTGAAGTTAGTTGAGGCTGCTCCTACTAAGGCTGCTGCACTGTTGAGGCGCTCTGGGGTCTCTGACCCAACTGAGACAATGGGGCTCCACCTGATGGGGAGCCTTACCAGACTGAGGCAGTGGGCTCCCTGGCATTTAGGAGAAGTGAGCATGTAGCGTGTACCTCGGTCCGCGTCTGGACAGTTTCTAGGGCCAGCCAGTCGCCTGGCATCTCAGCTCTGACAAATAGAAAAATAGTAGAGAGATTCAATGAGACCTGAAGTTGGTTCTCTGAAAAAAAAATCAAAGAAATTGCCAACCCCTTAGCTAAACTTAGAAAGGATAAGAGAGAGAAGACGCAAATAACTAAAATCAGAAATGAAATAGGGACATTCTTAGTGACTTTACAGAATTAAAAACGATTATAAGAGAATACTATGAACAATTGTACTGTGAGTAAATTACAATTCCCGTATATACTCGAGTATAAGCCGAGTTTTTTCAGCACAAAATTTGTGCTGGAAAACCCGAACTCGTCACAAATTTTGTGCCAAAAAAACTCGGCTTATACTTGAGTATATAGGTATATTGCCTAGATGAAATGGAAAAATTTCTAGAAACACACAAATCACCAAAATTGACCCAAGAAGAAATAGAAAATCTGAACATACCTATACATAATAAAGAAATCAAATCAATAGCCAAAAATGTTTCAACAAAAATTCCAGGACCAGGGCTTGGCACCTGTACCTCAGTGGTTAGGGTGCCAGCCACATACACTGAGGCAGGTGGGTTCCAACCTGGCCAGGCCTGCTAAACAACAAGGACAAGTGCAACAAAAAAATAGGTAGGCATTGTGTCAGTTGCCTGTAGTCCCAGCTACTTGGGAGGCTGAGGCAAGAGAATCGAGAATCACTTAAGCCTAAGAGTTTGAGGTTGCTGTGAGCTGTGACACTATAGCACTCTGTCAAAAAAAAAAAAAAAAGAAAAGAAAAAGAAAAAAAAGAAAAAAAGAAAAGAAAAGAAAAGAAAAAGAAAAAAGGTACAGGACCAAATGACATCATTGGTGAATACTAATAAATGTGTCAATAATTTATACCAATTTTCTAAATGCCTTCAAAAATAAAAGGGAGAAAACATTTTCTAACTTGTTTTTTCATGCCCACATTGCCCAAAGCCAAAGACACTACAAGAAAACTATAAAACAATGTGATATAGATACAAAATCCTCAAAAAAATACTGTCAAACACAATCCAACAGCATAAAGTTTTCTACATCATAACCAAGTGGAATTTATCTCAGGAATGGAGGGGTGGTTCAGCTTGAGAAAAGCAATCAATCCAATATACTCCATTTAAAAAATGAAGAAAAATATTAATAATCTTGATGCAATAAAAGCACCTGGCAAAAGACAAGAACCATTTATGATAGAAATATTCAATACATTAGGTAAAGAAAAGACCTTTCTCAACATGAAGAATGGCATTTATGGAAAATCCACAGCCAAAATCACAATTAATAAAGAAAACATGAAAATTTTTCTCCTTAAGATCGGGAATAAGGCATAGATGCTCACTTTCATCACCACTGTTCAATATCGTATTGAAAGTTCTAAATACAGAAATTAGGCAATTAAAAAAAAAAAAGGCAATAAACATTCTGGTACAAATATCTTTGTTATAATGTTAGTTTATGCAGTTGTATTAAGATATTACAATTTATACCTATTATTGTTTAATGGCCTCTGCACTTTAATTTTGGCAGTAATTTAAGAGATAGTAGGCAATACCTTCTTCTGTAAAGAGGGAGAGTAGAAAGGGGAAAAAAACTCCAAAAATTTCACACTCAAGCCTAACTCCTAATTTGTTTGATTGCTTAGGTACTTTTGTGAGGGCCTCAGTTTTTGTAAACACTAGCTGAACAAAATGAAGAAAGAAGTAAAAAAACCTAAACTTTTTTTTTTTTTTTTTTTTTTTGGAAAACACAACTGTAGTCTGTAGTACAACTGATCTAGTGCATGGCCTGGGAAGGGAAGTTAGCTTCAGTATTTTCAACTAGTCTGTCTTGGACATTCGATGGTTGATTGAAAATCCTAGTCCAGACATAAGAAAATATGATAGTAAAGTTCTTGTAAGGAAAAAAGAAATTCATTTTTTAAAAAAGATATTTGATTACCTTTAGGAACATTTTTTAACCACTGAAGAGAATAGATAGCAAAGAATAAGGGTTATCTTAGATTTCTACTTCTTTCTCCAAAAAGTATTTTTTCTCCAGAATATTCTTTAGATTATGCATACCTCATTGATGTTCTTTAAAAAAGGAACCTCAGAATGTGAAGTACTAGGTTTCTTCCATCAAGTCTGAAATCTTGTGGTGGTGGTTTCCATGGGAACTAACTTTATAATTTGAGAAAGTTTATACTCTGGACCGGCATTCCTGGAATTTTATCATTTATTTTCATCTTTATCAAGAGGAGGAAAATGAAATAAAAATAATGACTTTTCTGTTTGTTAACCCTGGCCTTCTACCAAAAGATAGGGAGAATGTGAAATTTTCATAGAACGAGATTTGAGATTTATTTGTTTATTTACTGTCTCTGCTCCTTATTTTTAGTCATGAATATTGTGTTATATATAAAATTATTGTTAAAAATTATGTTGTTTGGGCGGTACCTGTGGCTCAATGAGTAGGGTGCCGGCCCCATATACCAAGGGTGGCGGGTTCAAACCCAGCCACAGCTGAACTGCAACAAAAAAATAGCCAGGCATTGTGGTGGGCGCTTGTAGTCCCAGCTACTTGGGAGGCTGAGGCAAGAGAATCGCCTAAGCCCAGAAACTGGAGGTTGCTGTGAGCTGTGTGATGCCATGGCACTCTACCCAGGGCGATAAAGTGAGACTCACTCTCTACCAAAAAAAAAAAAAAAAAAAAAAAAAATGCTGTTTGTATCTTTACCAAAAAGAAAAGAAAAATTCTTATTTAAGACCCATGTCTCTGATTAAGACATAACCTACTATATATACTGAGGAAAAAGTGAGGTTCACATTATGTTAAAAAAAAATTTTTTTTTAAACAATACATTTTTTTCTTAAACAATACATTTTTAATGAACATAATACCAGCTATGTTTCCTTATTTAATTATGTGAATTATGAAGATAACTTAAGTTCACATTAATTTTCCTCATCTTGTAAAATTTGATTCTTCATATAAACAGTTTATATATGTACAGTTTAGTTAAAACTACATCAGATGACCTTTTTGTACATTAATTGTATTTTTTCTGATTATAAAAGTAATACATATTAAATGTAAAAAATTGACAAAGATATAAAGAAAGTAAATATCATATCTAATCCTACCAACCACAGATAGACATTTAAATTAATAAATTTAATAAAATTAATACATTTTTATGTTCAAGAAAATTGCTGTGTGTGGCTATAGTATGACTATTAGGGCAATATTACTGTCAGGAAGCACCATGGTCTCTCAGAAAATGATGCATAACTTGAAAGGTTACAAACACGTGATGTATAATTTTATATATATATAATGGAAGTGTTAGTACTTTTCATTTCACCGAAAAAGTTTTTGTGCTCTTATTAGGAGAAAATATTGATATTTTAAGTCCAAAGAAATTAAAGAAGAAGGATAAATGGCTAGAAAAGGGCCATGAAATAATAGATCCTTCATGAGGCTAGCTGTTTATCTTAATTTATAAATGTAAGGGACACAGTGACCCTTCAAACTACAGTCAACCTCTGTTACTTGTACATATGGAGAGGAACAGAAAGGTAATTCTAATTAATGGATATTCCAGAGGTCCTCAGATTTGGCTCTGGAATGTATTTTTATTCTTACATTTGAATATGGTTATATCTGATCTGGGAATTCACTTTAAACAAATTAATGATACTATACCTGTGAGGGCTTGACTCTGAAGGAGCTGAGGAACTCATTCATCTGTTCTTTCATTTTGTGCTGGGAACAGCCTACTCATCTGTCTCACTGATATAAAGTCCCAGCTCAGGCAGAAATAAAGGAGTCAAGCAGCATTTCTGCCTAGCCAGGGTCATACAAGGAATACTACACAAAGAGAACCTGAGCCATCAGACATGCAAATTCCAGTTGAAAAGAAACTTGAAACTCTATTTGGCATTTATCTGCCTTCTAAAACATAGTGAACCTTCTTGATACGAAACACAGGAGATGGAAAGTATGGGCTTTGATTAACTAGCTTTCCATTATCTGATTTTTGTTATAGAGCAATCAGGCAGCTGGTTGACTAGGGAATAGCAGTTGCTTTGAATTATGTATTATTTTGAATCAAGTGATAGCAGCTTAATGAAATTTTACTGTTATTTCTTGAGAGGATTAAACAAGGTAGATCCTAGAGGAAGTCCAATTAACATATCTGTATTTATTTTTTTAAATGTACATATATATGTATATATGCCCACAGCCAAGTGATTCCACAGTGTACTCCACATACATGTGTGGGGCATTTGTTCATTGAGAACAGAAAAGCAGAGTGTGAGAGCACTGGTAGTTTCCTGGTCTTCCAAGATGTATGAATGTTTGATAGGGAACCTGGGACTAAGTAGAAGGTAATGGAGTTTTGGTATAAATCTGCCAGTGTGCAATGACACGTTTCTTTCTCTTAGCACTCTCTTTTCCAGGGTCATCACTACCAGCATGGCTGTAAGAATGTTTTACTGTCAGAGTGAGCACAGTAGTTGCTCAGTAATACTTTCTCTGAAAGTATTTTCTTTAATTACTAAAGAAAAGAGATGCCAGTAGGATATGGTGAAAGGCAATATTGCATTTTTGCTGCTGTCATAATTTGAATTACAAGGCCACCATGAAGACACTAAACCCTTTCGTGGGATTTCTTGAAACAAGCAGCATACACATAAAAATTTAAACAGTAGCTGGAACTCAGCCAAAGTCACCTACCATATATACTTGAGTATATATGGTACTGGTTTCATAGTTTGGTAGGGGTGTGGGAATGGTGGCTAGTATCTGTAACTTGGTTCTCATTGTACCTTAAGGTATTATATTACGTTCCAGAGTAGTCATTCTCAAGATTTGAAAAATACAGTTGAGTGTTCTTTACCTGTAGACACATGAGAGTAAAGAAAAAAGAAATTACAGATTTCCTGGTGGTTTAACTGTTAACATCTAACTTATCAAGTCTTAAAATGTTTTAGGTAGGGAAAATGACAAGCACTAGGCTAGTGCTAACTCTTTTTATTATTTAAAAAAATTATGATATAGTAAAATTGACCTTTTTTTTAAGTGTGCAGTTCTTTGATTTTTGTTTGTTTGTTTGTTTTAACACAGAGTATGGATTCATTTGTTCCCTGTCAACACAATCAGGACGCAGAACAATTCCATCACTCACCAGCCCTCCCAAAAAAACCACCTTTTTTTCTGTCCCTCTGCTGTCATACACTCCCCCCCTCTTCCACTTCCCACTTCTTATTACTGGCATTCACTCACCTGTTCTCCTTCACCTTTGTGATGTCTTTTAGAATGTCATATAAGGGGACTCATACAGTATGTAACCTTTTGAGACTGGCTTCTTTCAGCAGAATACCTTTGAGATTAATCAAGGTTATTACATGTATCAATAGTTTGTTACATTTTATTGCTGAGTGGTATTCCACTGTACAGATGGACCACAGTTTTGTTAATCTATTAAAGGATATTTGATTGTTTTTAGTTTTTTAAGATTATGGGTAGAGCTTTTGTAAGCATTCATAAGTAGGTTTTCATATGAACATAACTTTTCATGTCTCTAGATTAATACCTAGGAGTAGGTTTTCTGGGTCATATGGTAAATGTTTGTTTATTTTTATAAGAAACTCCCAAACTACTTTTCACAATAGCCATACACACCATTTTGCATTCCCATTGATGAGTGCATTTTTATTTTCATTTGCTGTACATCCTTACCAACACTTTGTATTGTCAGCATTTTTTATCTATTCTAATAGTAAAGGTAGAGTGGTATCTCATCATGGTTATTATTTGCATTTCCTCAGTAGCTAATGATGTTGAATAGCTTCATGTGCTCATTTTCCATCCTTGTGATGGAAGTGACAGTCCAAGTCTTTTGCCTATATTTAAATTGTTTTCTTACTATTTTGAGAATTTTTGTATATTAAGATACTAAGTTTTTTCCTGGACATGCAATTTGCAAATATTTTCTCCCCATCTGTTGCTTGTTTTTTTTAATAGTGTCTTTTACAAAGCAAAAGTTTTTAATTTTGATGAAGTCCAATTTATCATTCTTTTTTGGATTGTATTTCTGTTGTCACCTTTAAGAACCATTTGACTAACCCAGGGTCACACAGATTTTCTCTTATGTTTCCTTCTAAAAGTATTCTGCAGGCTACCACCCATTTTTAGTTGATTTTTATATAATAGAGTGAGGTGTAGGTGGAGGCAGGGTCAGGACTATGGTAAGGCAAATGAGGTACTTGCCTCAAGCACACAATTTAAGGAGTTGCAAAACAAAACTCAGTAATCAAGATAAATAACATTTTAGTGCAACAATATAAAAATCAAAATTAATGCAAAAAGCCATTATTAATAAATTATCAAAAATGTGAATGAAAAGCATTAGCAACCATGCTGTACCAAGCTGTATTAGAATCTGAAGCAAAAGGGAAACTCAATTGGTCTGATCCTGTCTTTATTTAAAATTTTGATGTTTTATTCACCATGGACTTTGGCGGGGGTGGATGGAGACCTAGAGTGGGGAAAGTCATGACTCATTTCTGCTTTAGTAATATTTTGAATTCTGGACTTCTTTCCAAATCCACCTACTACTGTTTACTTTCCAAAGTCCTCAAGTAGGTAGGCTATGCCTTCTGTCCAGGATTTTAAACTGTTTCATTTCAGCAGAGACTGAATGAAATGTTTCTACTATCTTATCAAGAACCAGAAGCTTCTTACAAGGGTACATGTGAAATTTACTAGGTGTAGAATATAAATGTCTTTACACAAGAACTAAGAAAAGCCGTGAAGGTTATGTTAACCAATATTTGATGAAAATATTTCAAATTGTATATAAAATCAGCACATTGCACCCCATGATTGCATTAATGTACACAGCTATGATTTAATACAAATAAATAAGTAAAAAAAGAAAAGTCTCTAATGCATTTGTACAGTGCCATTTTCTTTGTGGCATTCTCCCCATAAAATTGGACTAATATGTCCCTGATTTTACTTCCACTCTTGCCAAGTTTAACAAGAAATTTATGAATGTTTATTTGTTGCTCTAATTCAAGCTCTGACATTCTTATGACAGCACACAAAAACATGCAACAATAATAATGAATATGACTCAGCAAGACACTGCCACACATTGATATGAACATGGCTTTGAGACACTGATGTACGAAGGTTATAAAACCTTACCAAGTTGTTTGTATAGTGCTGCCAACGTTAAGTGCACGGTGGCAAGTTTGCGAATTGTCAGACTTCGTATGTCTCGAGGCCCAGAAGGAGGCAAAGGCAAAGTCCTAGGGTGCCTCTGAGGTGGGAACTGTGTGCTGGATACAAGGAAGGTTCACTTTTCACTTGGATGATTTGTATATACTATGTACATTTAAATGTTGAGCCATATGATATTACTGTCTCAAATAAACAACTGTGTAATTTAAGAAAAAAAAAAAGAACCAGAAGTTTTTTAAAATTAAAAAAACTAAAAGGGTGATGGAAAACACAAAATTAAACAGTACCAATTATAGTACCAACACATTTGGAGAGGCATTCATATGGTAGGAAATAAAGTAATGCCATTGATCCTAGTGTGAGTCATCTCTCTGAGGTTGGTGGTATGTTCCCTTGACATATCTAGTGCCACAGGTAGAGGTGCTGGCTTTTGCTTAATTCACTGCTATTGGTATGAAGCAGACTTTGCTCAGTTTCCTGAATATTATTTTCCAGAGCCCATCTCCCTGTCTACGTGAGAACTATGATTTAACTCTCCTATATAAAAAATTAAACTTACTTTTAACAGATTTTACAACCTTTCTACAGATTTCATTTCTGTGTATGAAATCTCTTACCATCCAATCATTTTTCCCCCTTGACTTTTAGCCTTAGAGTCTCATGTTTAGAGCCTATATCCTTTACTCTAGTCCTCATGGAGTTGGAGAACAGCTGGTCAACATCCTTTATTTCCTTCAAGATTATGAAGTTACTATTGTCTGTGGGAACCAAACTTAGCCTTTTTTTTTTTTTTTTTTTTTTTAACATTTCCTTGTGTATCATATTTTCTCAACACTTCTATTTTCTATGAAACTCCCTTATCAGCCATTTCTAAATTCCCCAGTAAACAAATAGAGGAAGGGTCTTCTCAGGGCTGAAGGTGTCATGTGGGTGGTAAGGGTATTATATTCCTAATGCTTATTAATACAATACATGGCACATAGTAGGTATTTGGTGAATATTATTTGTTAATTTTACTTTACCTTTTATTATATTTTGTTCTAATATATTCTTAATGGGACTTACTCTGATGGCCTATTCTTTACTACCTTCTCTTGTTTTTGTTTTTTTGTTAATATTTTTTAAAAGTTAATTCGGAATTTCAGAGCATAAATATATTTTCTTTTAGATTTGTTTAAAGAAGTACACATTTTATTTTAATTGTCTACTTCTTTAAAATTTGAAATTGATGATCCTTTTTCAGAATTACTAAAAATAGCCATTTTATGTTCAGTGAAGGAAATACAAATTGACTATGGATGCTTAAAATACTGGTAATTTAAACTAATGAATATAATTTGTTTTGGTTGTTATACTATTTATTATATTAATGAATATGATCTGTTCCTTCATCTACTTTTTAAAACACACTCTGCTTTGAAGTAAGAATTATTTGTTGGAATCTGACAGTATGTTTTATCAAAGGTCTAATCATAATTCTTCTATACATTAGAAGACAAATACTGATATAGTGGTTATCACTTTATTTTCTCATCTTTAGTCTCTCAAAAGAAATAATTTATAATGGTTTTTAGACTAGCAGGTTCTTAATTCAGTATAGTTATTTAGATTTTTCTTTCTTTCTTTCTTTTTTTTTTTTAAGAGCCCGAGTCTCACTTTGTCACCCTCGGTAGAGTGCTATGGCGTCACAGCTCACAGCAACCTCCAACTCCTGGACTTAGGCACTTCTCTTTCCTCAGCCTCAGGAGTAGCTGGGACTACAGGCACCCGCCACAACACCCGGCTATTTTGTTGTTGCAGTTTGGCCGAGGCCGGGTTTGAACCCACCACCCTCTGTATATGGGGCCAGCTCCCTACTCACTGAGTCACAGGTGCCTCCCAGTTATTTAGATTTTCTACTCAATAGTCTGTTCTTTAAATACTGCTTACTGTAGGAATCCAGATTCAAACTCTATGGCCAGGTGTCTTTTCTTATGATCATCTATTTGAGATGAAGGGCTAATCACGTGCTTCTTCAGGCTTCATAAGCAAAAGAATGAGGACCAAAAATGGATGGCTTGTACAGTTTAATGGTTTATCTGCATCATTTGATCACGTAACAAACTATATTGAAAGGCATGATCACTCATTGGTGTCAGCATTTCAGATGAAGGTTTTTTGCTTCTATTATCCTAATCCTTCGAACTAATAAAAATACAGTAATTAGCATTTCTCTTTTGGTCAAATACAAATCTTTTCTACATAAGAATTTGTTTTATTTAATAGGTGTTTCAACTTATTCATATTTCTTATGTAGACATGATGGCCATGAATTACAAAGTTAGATAAAAAATGAGCCACTTAGTAATATAACCCTGAGGGAGAAACATACTTAACTCCTCTATAAAATGGGGAAAACCAAAAACAAAACATCTGGTTTTGTAGATGTTTAAAGATGTTCAGAACAACACACTGTTTTCTACATTATTTTAGACATAATAGAAACATACTTAACTCCTCTATAAAATAGCAAAAAAAAACCAAAAAAGTGAGAGAACCTGATTTTGTAGTTGTTTAAAGGTATTCAGAATGACACACTATTCTTTACATAATGTGTAAACATAAAATAGAGTGATGAGCAGTGCTCTGTTGCCTAACCCCAGCACCATATTGTGTTCTACTGGTGGGCAAGTGAAGGACTTTATGTGGATTTTGTGACAGTTTTTCCTTTCTCTCCCTGAATCTGATGAAGATCTTTGTTAAGTTTTTATTTAGCTGTTCTATAAGACCTCTGGCCAAACTTCCACAATTATATATGGTAATCAACATATATTCAAGGATAATGTTTTTCCTTTTTTGGAATGATAGACAGTAGGCTTATCAGTCAGAGAAGTGGTTGTGAGACTCCCGAAGTGCAAAATAAAAGAGAATATTTAAAACAGCATTTATTACATGTACTATATTAAGATAAATAATATTTTATAGGGTGGCACCTGTGGCTCAGCGAGTAGGCCCCATATACCGAGGGTGGCGGGTTCAAACCTGGCCCTGGCCAAACTTTAACAAAAAAATAGCTGGGCATTGTGGCGGGCACCTGTAGTCCCAGCTACTCAGGAGGCTGAGGGAAGAGAATCACCTAAGCTCAAGAACTGTGAGCTGTGATGCCACAGTACTCTACCAAGTATGACAAAGTGAGACTCTGTCTCTAAAATAATAATAATAATGATAATATTTTATATATTCTGTGTAATTCATCTGTACTGGAAGATTTATCTTTTATTTTATCAGTTGTACGTACTGGTAATTTCCAACATATTTCTTATCTAACAATTAGGGATTTATAAAGTTTCATACATTTGTGCTTTGTTCATATAAACACAATATTAGGGATTATTATCTTTATGCCCATCTCCAATTGTTGATAAATGAAGAAAAGTAAGAGACCTAGGTCTGTGTAGTTAGAGTGAGAAAGATAGTCATGAGTAGTGCTTCTGAAGCTTTTTCACAACCTGTTTCTTGTAATAAATGATAATATGTGATATAAATGGATTAGGCTACTCTTTGCTAGAAATGACTAGCCTGATGCTTCAGCACCCCAGACCCTTCTCAAGTGCCAGGTGCACCATATCTTGGTGCACGTATAACCCATTCTTTGCACACCCGTGGGTGGGAAGTTCTGCTGCGCTAAGTGGATCCTCCCTCAACCCTGCATGGGGCCTCTGGGATATTGGCCCTCTAGGATGACAACCCACCCTCCCGGTTATTTCCTGCTTCCAGACTATCACTAATAAGAATTACCAGACTTTCTTCAGTCATTATTTGTGCTTTCTTTGCCTTTGTAAATTCTTCTCAAGTAACAGGATTGGAGGAAACTAATACTTAATGTTTTGAATTTAGATGAGGAAAATTGTATTTAATTTTCTTACCCAAGAGACCTTCCATTTTCTCTGAGAACTTTTTCTTGTGATGAAATTCTTTAGGCAAGTTTATTATCAAATTCAGATGTGATTAATTTACTGCCAAGGACAACTACCAGGTTCCAGATTTTGCTGCTTTAATGATCACCTTAGTTTTAGAGCACAAACTGTATATGAATTGCCTTTAGTAAATGGGTTTTCAATTTACTAAATGGGAATTAATTTGATAATTAGATGTTGTATTTTTTTAAAAGTATAATCCATGCATCTGCACCAAATGCATATGGCAAGTACAAAGCAACATTTCTCCTTGCTTGGTTTTTCTACAGCAACCCCTACATTTATGGAGGTGCTATACAATTTTTTCTCTTCACTATTGGGCTACTGTTTGGCTTATCAGAGAGATAATTTTTTAGGACAGAGAAGGGAGAAGATTGAGAAAATTTCCAGCAAAAAAAGACAATAGGTATAAGTGTGGCCCAGGTAGAATTTCCTTGGAGTTGGAGGAATGTGGTGGAGAAAATGGAAGTAGGCGTGGGCTCATTTAGAAGTGAGAGAAAATGTCTGCCTCTAATCTTTCCCATTCTAAGGATGTCTCCATGGAGATTAGGTGGGTATTGAGGAATCTTATTTATTGGAGACTGAGGCTTCCTCACCAGGTTTGCTTCCTGAATTTAGAGGTAAGAGGCCAAGTCTCATGGCCCATGCATGCTGCAAAGCCATCCCAAGTTGGGAAGAGCCTTGGGAGAGAATGGAGGGAAAAAGGACAGGATAAATGGTCTAGAAAACAGTCCCTATTTTCTTTCTACTTTTCTGGTCCAGGATTTTAGAAAGAAAAATAATCTGTTTTTATCTGCCTTCTTTTTATTTGTTTTGGGCTCAGTCACATCTTGATTCTGTGTTCTTACTGTCAGAGATCAGCATACAACAGTGTCATTAACAGTGTGCGGGAGAGTCCTGAGGATGTCTGTGACTCAAAGGCTGCCTGGTTATAAGCCTGCAAATGTGTGTGACAGTCTCCTTCACGAATAGGTGTCAGTCTCTTTATTTGAAAAATTCTGAAAAATGTTTGTTCTCCCAAGGAATTGTGGATTTAGCTTATCCATTCTTATACTGTGTGAAAAAAACCAAATCTGAAAAAAACAGATGGAGTTTGATTTATAGTTTGGGTCAGCAACTGAGAAGGAAATGGTGTTTCAGCATAATTGTGCTTAAGTTAAAATTCAACATAATTATGCTTAAGGTAAAATTATGAAGACTGGTTACTTTTAGCATGTAAAGTAGAACAAAGGTGGTGTTTAGATATGTGCTGTACAGTCACCTAAGATGTTATGCAGGCATTGATTCCTTTCATAATAACATTTGTGAACTGAGAAGTAGTGGACTTTTCCTTTTATGATTTTAGCAGTACTACCTGCTTTTTATTTTATTATTTTTTTTTTCTGTTTTTTTTTTTTTTTTTTTTTTTTTTATAGATAAAAATATGCACCATAGATGTGGCCCAACCCATTACCCTCCCTCCACCCAAAACTCTCTCCTCCCTTCCCCTTCCTTGGTCCTTTCCCCATAGTCTTGTAGTATAGTTGGGTTATAGCCTTCATGTGAAAGCTATAGTTTAGCGTCACAGTAGGGCTGAGTACATTGGATACTTTTTCTTCCATTCCTGGGATACTTTGCTAAGGAGAATATGTTCCAGCTCCATCCATGTAAACATGAAAGAGGCAAAGTCTCCATCTTTCTTTAAAGCTGCATAGTATTCCATGGTATACATGTACCACAGTTTGCTAGTCCATTCGTGGGTCGATGGGCACTTGGGCTTCTTCCATGACTTAGCAATTATGAATTGGGCTGCAATAAACATTCTGGTACAGATGTCTTTGTTATATT
>CAUYPK010111451.1:0-10116 GCA_963574355.1 Loris lydekkerianus | reverse complement strand
AAAATGCAGCAGCCACTGGTAAATTTCAAAAATAAAAATATATACCCAAAACAATTACAATAATTGAGGAATCAATTACAAGACTGTACTGCCTTAAACGGGGTTTTCACTTAATTAAATGTGCCATTAAATATTGTGGGTTAAATAGTTCAGTGGAATACAGTTCAGTTCAGCCGCCTACCTCTTCAGCTCAGCTGCCTACCTCTTCAGCTCAGCCGCGACTTGTGGACTGAGCAGAAGCACCGCCCCCTCAAGCAGACTGCAGAAGATGACTGGAGACTACGTGCATTTGATTAGGTGCGTGCGCACCGAATCAAATAACCTGTATGACCTTAGTATAAGCCGAGTTCGGGTTTTTCAGCACAAATTTTCAGCACAAAAACTCAGCTTATACTCGAGTATATACGGTAAATTATAACAAGAAAACTTATTGACAGTTTCCAGAATGCATGTTGCAGGTGGTGCCATTTTTGCTTAACACAGGGCAGTGAGAAGTCTTCACAGTAGCAGGGAGAAAAAAGAAAGCTCCAACCACTGGTTTCCACACCTCATCTTCCATTATAGAGCAGGAAGTAAATTTGGGGGGAGGGGAGTGATGAAATGGAAAGGAACTTCAAGCAAGAAGATGTGAGTCAGGTTTTAAGTAAGTTGAGACCCTCCCTGTCTTATCCCTGGCCACATGCTCCTTCCTCTGGGCAGCTTCGCCGGCGTCCACCTCTGGAGTTCTGGGGGCACAGCTTCCCCGCTGCCGCCATGACATCCACATGCCGCCTCTATCACTGCACTTGCCAAGGCCCGATTTCTTTATGTGCCCAGCCCCCTCTCAGGATGGTGAGCCCTCTGAGGACATGTATTCTTTCTAATACACAATACTCAGTAAATGCCATTAGACAAATGTGCAAAATACATTTCTGATAGCCTCCCGGATAATGAGGACACAGGACTAGGAATCTGACCTTGCTTAGGGTGCAAGGCAGAACCACACTGGCAGCATTCACTTCGCATTCTCTAAGACTTGGCTTTGCATTTAGGGAACACACTCCATAATATCTATACTGGTGTTTTGGGAAGGTAAGAAATGAAGTAATGAGATAGATAGTCAATTTATGTTAGTGGCTCCGGATTCAGTTTACTTTTTCCTTCCTTCCTTCTCTCGCTCTACTGCTTTTTCCCTTTCTTACTTTTGTTCTTTCCTTCCTCCTTCCCTCCCCACTTTTCTCTTTCTTTGTTTACTTTCTCTTATCTATCGAATTGCTATGTATGCTTTAGATTTTAGAATATATGGAATTTATATTTGACTTCTTAAAAGTCCAGTACCGTATTTTCTATACAAGAAAACTGAAGCCCAGGAAAGGAAAGTGACTTGTCCAGTGTCACCCAACTATTTGGTGGCAGGACCCAGGAGAAGAGGCTCAAATCTTGGTCTTCTGACATCAAATTGCTACAATGTTTAATCCACATCCCCATGTGCAATCAAATAAACATCAGTGATAACAACAATGCTAATATTGTCAAGCCTTTTAAAACTGTGTCAGTTAATTGTACAAATCTCTCTGGTTCTGCTTCTTCCCACAGGAGTTTAGAGGTTTTAACGTTTCCATGAACAAAATAAATCCAGGATAATAAAGATGTGGCAGAAAAACAAACTGCTTAGGGGGTTAGGCAATCAGATTGAGCACAGTAAAGGGTAAGCTGAAGACAATGTATAATTGGTAAATCAGTATGACAAGGCTGGCGTGCCTCCCCATCTGCGTCTTTTGGCAGGGCTCCCCACACTGCCTCTCTGCCCTGTCTGAGAAGGTCTACAGTGTGCATGAAACGTCCCACTACTCTTTGTACCTATAAATGCAAAGCCACGATATAATGCATGCCAGGGGTGGGAATACATCAGTCCTGTTAGCAACTGGAAAGAACAAAGGCATTGCACAGTCACTTCAATTTCTATCATGCCAAGAAGTCTATATTAGTGTTTTAAATGAGGGGTGGGACCATACCACTTGCTGGGAGTGTTTGGAAACATGCAGGGCCTTTTCAGTTATCACAGCAACTGAGGGCGTCTACCAGCATTTACTGAGTAGGCGTGCCAGATGCCCCGTAAGGTGAGGGCAGCCCTGAACATCAAAGAAACTCGCTGCCCTCACTACCACAAGCATCCTCCCCCTGTGGATCACTGAGAGTATTCTGAGCTTCTGTGCCCACCAGGAGCTCAGGCAATCAGGGAAAACCTAGAAGCCTGTGTCAAACTTCAAGTATGGGAGAGCTCCTGGCCTTGCTTTTTGCTTGAGTCGACATCAAAGATCTCTTGAAGGAGAGAAGCAAAGTAAAAAGTTGTAGGCACAGAATTTTTTTCGGGTGAGCCTGAGGGTATTATGAGTGGCTGGGTAAAGAAGCTCTGAACAACTTTACTTTGGAACAGTCAAAAGGACTTTAAAAGCACAAAAGTTTCCATATTATTAACCTGGAAATTCTAGTGAGTCAGAAATCTTTAAGGAAGAGACAAAATCATGGTGCCATCTTTAAAGCAAAGTGGGAGAGTGTAGCCAGGACATGCCTAGACATGTAATATAAGAAAACTTCCAGTTACAATGAATCAGCCCTGCGAAAATCAAAACACCATCATGTCTGAGCAAAGAGCCCCAGATAAGACCAACTTCACACAGAGATACTAAAATGCCAGCTGCCTCTGTGATGGTCATGGGTATCAGGAAGCAGTGCCTCTTCAACCTTTACTCTTTTCTAGTTCCCATTGGATTTCTGAGGACCATCTACTGCTCTCAAATGTGGCCCCAGCAGACTTTCTCGCAGTTACCAAACTCATGGTTCTGGGAAGTAATCGGGTGATTTTTTCCAATTCAATTTAGAAAATATTTATTAGGCAACTGCTCTTGGATAGCATTGTGGAATATACAATAACAAATCATTCATCCATCAAATATTGATTGATTGTCTGTCCCTTGTCAGAGCTTAGGCAACAGAGAGTAGGGAGTATGAAAAATGAGTGGAAGTGGGGTATAACTGGTCCTCAAAGAATTTATGCTGTCTTTAAACTTACACACTATTAAAGCAACAACACAGGTCCATTCATAATTCCTCTATTTCTGAGAACCTTTCCATTTAAAGGCCTTGGTCTCTTGAGCATCCACAGTTCAGAACTTAATTATATTCTTTCCTGCACCATTCCGTGCTTTTATTATGTAACTATATGTCTTGTCTCCTGGGACACAGGGTAGTCACCTTGAGTATAGAAACCATGCTGTCTCTACTTCTTGTAGCTCATTTGGAGACCTGCAAAGGACTGTGGATACAGCTGAGGCATACGTACTGCCTGATGGCTTGCTGGCTTAAAGAGAAGAAAGATGAGAAATTAGGGACAAAGACCAAGATTGGTGAGTTGCCAACACAGACCGCCAGTGCAGTTATATATGAAAGTCACTGCAGCCACCATAATGCTCCAGCATCCAGCATGGCACCTGGCACAAAATAGGCACTAAATACATAATTTGGGGGTTTCATCGGTAAGAGACTTCGTATTTCCATGGTAATTTTCAGAAAGCTTGACTGCTTCTGGGAAATATGTCATTTACAGGGGAGAAGTCTATAATTTTCTGCTCAGAGTTTGGCTCTCTAATAATGGAGGCCCTGTGACCTCCATTACATTGCCCTAAATTGACCCCTTTTAATGCCATGACACAGGCTTAATCAGGGTTGTCATTTCTGGACCCCACACAAATTGGCGACAGAGAGCACATCTTGGTTTCTTTCCTTGGAGTTTTAAGGTAGCCACGTTCTCTACTCTGCTCTGTGTAGTCTAATTTCCAGTTGGGGCCAAAAGGCTTCATTCTTCAGCCCTACGTCACGATTCTCAGATACTACTCCTTCTGATTTGTTATACCTCATCTATTATCTCTTTACTGCCCCCACCCCAATTAAAACCCATTCAACCAGGAGTCATACATTTATTTTTAACTATGATTCCCAGAACAGTGGCAGGCACATACTAGGTACTCCATAAATATTTGGGGAATAAATAAACGACATGCCTTTTTATGAAATTGTCTTTTTAAGATTCTAGTGCATATTCACACTTGATTCAGCTTATGGCGTCAGCCATGTGCATTCTTAATCTTCTCTTCAGGCTCTTCTACACACAAGCACCAATCTCAGAATAATTGGTCATGGACCTTTCAACATCCTGCATTTCAAATTCCGTTCACTCCCTGAGAAGCTAAATCATCATGTGTATGCTCTCCTTGATCCACTATCAGTAAAGTGGGAGCTTGATTACAACTGGGATTTATCTCCTTTTGTATCTATAATACCTTTAAACCGGAATCCGGGGAAGTGGGGAGAGGACATTCTTTACTTGGTCCTATTTAGGGGCGAGTGTGTCTGTCTGGGGGTAGAGAGATGCTGAGAATATTTAACTTAATAAAGTTCAAGTCTTGCTCTCTGGCAGTTCCAACCTGTTCAGGGCATCCAAGAGCTGATAGGTAAAGAAACCAAAACTCTGGGATTAGGATCTCGGAAGGAATAAGAGCAAAACTGGTATTCATGAGGTCAGAGTTCACACTCTTTCTAACCTACCCCCTCTTTGACCAAATATCTGGTAGCAGGCAGTTCAGGAGAAAGGCCTGGAGCAGGAGAAAGAGAAAGCAGTGACTGTGTCATCTGCAATTCATCCCGAGGAACTGTTATGTGAGCACACATACATTTAAATATTTGAAAAGCATCTTTTAAAATGAATATCAAAATGACAAATAATCTAAGTCAGAGAAAAATGCCCCAGCATTTCCCTATCTCCCTTTTCTCATTATGGAGATAAATCTCAGATGAATTTCTAGACAGCAGAGGGGGCGGGAAAAAATACTAGTCATCACAACCACAATGGCAAGAGAAATGTCTGCAGAAACATGCCCTCCCGGAAGCCCAGGGCCCTCCATCTTTCCTGCTGCTCACAAGTATAAAAGCAGAACAGAGGAGACTTCTGAAGCCCTAGGGAGGGCCCCGTCCTGGGTCAGGGGTAGCAGAAGGGGCAGGGGCCATGAGAGGCTTATTTACTTTGGGTTTCCTCTACTGATAGCTTCAACTTCAAGGGGTTTAGACGTTTGATTCAGATTGGTGTTCCAAAGCAACGCTGTTTCTCACAACCTCATCCAGATCACTTATATATGTTAAACTTCAAGCAGAATTTCAGGAAAATAAACTCTCTAGGGAGACTCAGCCTCGCTACCAGAAAACAGCACAGAAGCCAGCCAGCCAGAAGAAATGCTGACCCTAATGAATCTCTCCCTGCTTATGACCAGAATCTCAAAGCATTGAGGTCTGTGACAAGGAGGAGCAAGGACCACTCAGGCTCTGGGGAGCTTCTGAGACCAGGCTTACAAGGAGGACAGGCGGAGGGACATGAGTTCACCGACAGTTTGTGGACCAGCTCCTAACTCACACCTACAGAGTGTAGGGGTCATGGAAGTAGATGTTTTAGAATCTGACCCAGCCACATGAGCTGCCTGCCTGTCCTTTCGCTGGGTTTTTCATGGCCAGAACCTGGGTCGCCTAGCTCCAGGCAGTGCCCAGACAGTCACCCAGCTGCAATGTACTTTAAATGCAAGTTTGTGTGTTGCTTTTAAGAAGGGCTGTAAGAAGTACAGATGAAACGAACGCCATCACTTTTGAGTACAGCATCTGCATAAATCACTGTCCAGTGCATTCATTCCTAGTGACAGATTAATTCCTTTCTTAGGTTTTGCTTAAGAGTGTACCGTGGAATACTAATACTGTTCCCCAGAGTGGGAAAGAGATGGAGAGTGAGGGAGAAGAAAGGGGAAGGGAGAGAGAAGGCTCAGATGTCCCCGTCCCTCTCAGCACAGTGAACACCACTATGACAGTATGTTAAACGAAGAGGGGGTTCCACGTTTCCATAGCAGAAGACGCTCATGTGGAAATAGCATTGCTGGGTGTAGATGGTGGAGAAAATCATAGCCACTTGTGATGTGTCTCTGTACCCTGAAAAGCTCAAGGCTGTGGGCTGACATTGATAGCTGTTCATGGATCTCAGCATTAGTCCATTTTAAGTGTCTCCCCTTAGGCAGGGGAGGGGATTGTCCATGGAAGGAAAACAGAGCGTACAATTTGATGTCACTCAATTTTAAAGATGTAAAGGAAAATATCCCCCAGAAGTATTCTCTTGAAAACAGCTCTGAGAAACATGCCAAGTTCACGGAAATGTAAGACAGGAGAAGGCAGGCAGCGAGGGGGGGGTATTCTACCTCCCAGGACTGGTTCCTTCCCAGGCACGTTTCTAAGTTTCCACCTGAAAAATGACTGTGATGGTATTTGCAGTTTATCAAGTCTTCCAGCAGAAGTGTCAGGCACAGAGAGCTCACTTGTCACTCCAACATTACCTGGCATTTGCTAACCACAACGAGGAATGGAGGGCAAAAGGATTACAGAATTAAGCGGCACCGGTACAGCAGCCAGAGAGGGGCTGAGATTTAGCTGTCACTTTGAAGAAAACTCCATTTCATTTTGTGATTTGGAAGGAGTGAAAGTTAATATAAGGGGGCTGGGCTGGGCCAGCCTTGGGCAGGATCTGTGGGGAAACGTCAGAGCACTCCCAGCGCATCCAGGGCTTTCAACAGCCAGTTTGTTCCATCAACTCATGTCCCCTTTGATGCCGAGAGAAACCCACCACATCCTAGGAAGGGCCAATTTCCCAGCTGCCGTGAAATTGCAAAGTGGGGTTTTGCCTGTATCAGGATGGTTCCCTAGGCCCTTTACCAAGCCCATGCCTGTGTCAGTGCCTGTCTGGGCCCGAGTGCTGTTCCCAGGTCTGCGTACCCACCCCACACATGCTTGCTTCTCTGTTAAAGCCCAGCAGTGCTTCACCTCATACACTTACCCCCAGACTTTCAGCCTCCCATTGACTATGCTCCCACAGTATCTACCCACCTGCTGCCTGGCCTGGAGTTACATGGACTGTATGCTGTTCCACAACATTATAACTTCCTCAAACATACGGACAGAGCCATATTAGGTACTTAACACAATTTCCAAGAACCACCTGTGTGCCCTGCAGTGAGGAATGATATAAAGATGAATATATATAGCCCTGGCACCCAGAAGAGGGCTTACACATAGTACATACTCAGTAAATATTTATAGGAATTTTATTTTATTTATTTATTTATTTATTTATTTTTGAGACAGAGTCTCACTCTGCTGCCCTGCGGTTGATTGCTGCGGTGTCATCATAGCTCACAGCAACCTCAAATTCTTAGGCTTAATGGATCCTCTTGCCTCAGCTTTCCAGGTAGTTGGGACTCCAGGTGCCCACGACAATGCCCCTACTAGTTTTTCTATTTTTAGTGTTTTTAGTAGAGATGGGTCTTGCTCTTGCTCAGACTGGTCTCAAACTCGTAAGCTTAAGCAATCCCACCAACCTTGGCCTCCTGGAACATTAGGATTACAGGTGTGAGCCACCACGCCTGGGTTTGGGAAAGATTTTTAATGATTATTCCTCATGACATGATTGAGATATCCACAGGGACATGTGATTATTGAAATCTACCCGCATATTAGTAGAGGACTTTACATGTATAACCTGGCTTTTTGATCATGGTAAAATAGGCAATATGAGCCCAAACTGAAAATGATCTGACTTGTAAACCCTTCCATTCAGCTAAGCTAGGAATGGCTGCTCAGGAAATGCCTGGAGAAAAGCGGGTAGATTCTTAAGGAACATACCCAAAGGTCTGAAGGTAAGTTGGTGATGTAAACAGCAGCTACCCTGCCTGTTCTGTTCCTTTAGGTAATGAAGATTATGAGATATACCTTTTATTTTATTTTCTATCTGGAACAAGAATGAATAGACAGCTGATTGATAGAATCTACACGTTTTTCTCCAGGCATTTCCCGAGCAGCCATTACTAGCTGAGTTGAATGGAAGGATGCACAAGTCAGATCATTTTCAGTTTGGGCTCATATTCCACCACAGGACCACTAATCCTAGCATTAGAAACCCTTCCTGTCTAGTGAGGCCCTCGTCCTCCACTGTGTGTAAGCTAGTTCTTCACTATGCTACCATTTGGGTGGTAGCAACAATTTTATTTTATTTTTTTTATTAAAGAGAATTATGTTTAGCTTTTAGAAAAAAAACAAAAATCAGATAAATCAAAATAAAAGAAACTGTACCAGGGACCCATATAACCAGTGAGTTATAATGATAGAGATTCAACTCAATTCCTGGGCATATTCTCCATGAAAATCTAAAGTGACAGGTGTTGTTCAAAGTGAAACAAATCAACATCTTTGAGGCTTAACAAATGAATTATTGTACGGTATGCAATATAGTTAGGCAACAAAATCAACAAATTATTTATTATGTTTTTTATGCCAATGGTCAGAATGAAAATGAAAGTTTATTTAATAATTAATTAGCAATCCTAATGCAGTAAGCCATTTGACTTTCAAAGTCTTCTCTGACATCTGTGTACTGATTCAGTCACTCTTTCAACCAACATTCATTGGCACTGTATGCCAAGAATGGAGGGGACAACCACACAGATCCTGTTCTCATGTCACTCACAAACTGATGAGAAGACATTACAGCAAATGATGTCAAGACATGATTGGTTATATAAGACAATTTTGTGTAGAGTTCAGTGATGAATTAATGTTTGGGTCTCCCCCACATTCCCATGTTGAAACCTAAAACCCCCAATGTGATAGTACTTGGGGACCAAGAATCTGGGAAGTAATTAGATTATAAGGTCCTATAATCCCTCATGAATGGCATTAGTGCCCTCACAAGATGTGAGAAGTGATTGCATTCTGGTCTCCATCACATGAGGATACAAGAACAAGGTGGCCATCTGCAAGCCAGGAATTGGCTCCTCACCAGGCCCTGGATCTGCTGGTACTTTGATCTTGGGCTTCCCACTCTCCAAAACATGACAGACAAATGTTTGTTATTTATGCTACTACTGTGTGCTATTCTGTTTTAGAATCCTGAAATGACTAAGACATTCAGTGGTATCAAAAGACAGATAATATTTTGTATGAGAGAACTTCAGAGAATTTTACTAAAGAAGTAGTATGTATTTCAGTGGAACTTTAAAAGATGAAAGGGAACTTCTCAATTGAATAAGAGAAAGAAGGAATATTCTTTCTAGTTAGAAGACTCAGAATATGCCAAGGATTTTTGTCTTGGACAATAGCTACCTTCAGCTACCTGAAAATCAAAATTTGTACATGTGAAATCTAGAGAGAAAGGTACGAAGAGGTGAGAGGTGAGAGTTGAGGGTGATAAAGACTAGCCCATAAAGGTACTTCTAGTTTGTGAAAAGGCTTCATAATTGTTACACCGGGAATCAGCAATTACATTAATTAAGGATTTAACCATAGTAACATTTCCCTTTTTCTACCATCACCTCTTCCTTTTGCCTTTCTTCATAATTTTTTTACATCATTTTTAGTAGATGCCTAAGAATATAGAGTGTATAATACACAATTTATCATTTAATCATAAACTGCTTTTGTTTTTCAATTAAAGTCAAGTATCCTTATCTTATTTCTACCACTAGAGTGTATACTGTTAGAACAGAGGCTAGGTCTTAAACATTCTCTGTATCCTTACAGTACTTTACATACAATAGCCACTTAGGAAATTCCTATTGATTAAAACGTAAGGGTATATGGCCTACCTTTTGGGTATAGGACATAGTACAAGAGGGACTCTACTTAACAAATGCAAATACTGTAATCTGGTTGTTTGTACCCTCACATTAACTGGAAATAAAAAAAAGTGAAATAAAAATTATGATCATCCTTTCCTTTTCATGCTCTCCAATTGTTGGGATAAATGCTCTAAAAACCTACATAGTCACATTTTATTTTTTTATTTTTTATTTGTTTTTTATTGTTAAATCATATCTGTGTACATTAGTGCAATCAAGGGGTACAATATGCTAGGTTCACATACAATCTGAAATATTCTCATCAAACTGTTCAACATAGCCTTCATGGCATTTTCTTTGTTATTGTACGTAGACATTTGTATTCTGCCTTTAGTAAGTTTTGCCTGTACCTATTCTAAGATGCACAGCCATTACCCTACCT
>CAUYPK010111449.1:0-23224 GCA_963574355.1 Loris lydekkerianus | reverse complement strand
CTTTACCTCTTTCATGTTTACATGGATGGAGCTGGAACATATTCTCCTTAGCAAAGTATCCCAGGAATGGAAGAAAAAGTATCCAATGTACTCAGCCCTACTATGAAGCTAAACTATAGCTTTCACATGAAGGCTATAACTATACCACAAGACTATGAGGAAAGGACCAAGGAAGGGGAAGGGAGGGGGGAGGTTTGAGTGGAGGGAGGATAATGGGTCGGGCCACATCTATGGTGCATATTTTTATCTATAATAAAAAAAATAAAATAAAAAAAAAATGCCCTTACATGTATCACAGGTTCCTTGTCTTAGAAGTTTAGGAAAGGTTAAAGCAGAAGTAGTGAAGGGTTTTAGTATTTATTAACTCTAGTACATCAGCATTATTATTTCTTCTTATAGTCAGTGCAGGTAGCAAACTTCTATGAAGCAATATTCAACATGTACAGCAAAGTTTGCAAGGTTATTTTTCAGGCCTAGATTTTCTGATAATTCTATTTAACATTTCAGCTGCAAAGTATAAAACTCAACAGAGGACATCTTTTCATATCCCAAATCCATTTTCTACACTTGACCTTAGCCAAAAGGCCAAGAACCTATGAACAGTATTTTCTCATGAGGCATTGTTATATATGCTAACTAGGTTATATAGTATCGAAAACTAGAGAATAAAGGAACTGGCTTTATGAAACATAGATGTGGGTATATTGAGAAACTCTACTTCTATAATTTATTTAGATTAAAATAATATGAACACAAAAACATATCATGTCAGGAAACACAGTATAAGATTTCAGGAACATTTGTGAAGAAACCTGAACAATCTTATTATTTCCATGACCAAATATGCTTTGAATTCAAAATCAATCGAGAAATGAACTTTGGAAGGCCATATCTGTGATTGAAGGCCAACTCCACCCTTTATCTGACCCCAAGTAGCTGCCTACCTACAATTGGAAATTTTGCCTTGGGTATATCTAAAACACCTTTAAGGAGATTTGAATATCATTAAACTGTACTGTTTAATGTGAAGAAGAGATTGCTCTGTCTTGCACATAATGCTACTCCATACCCCCTGAAGATCCCAGAGAGATTCACAAAGTTTTTATTAAGAAGGGCAAGGAGCGGTGCAAAGGAGTAGGGTGCCAGCCCCATATGCCAGAGGTGGTGGGGTGGGTGCCCGCCCCGGCCAGAAACTGCAAAAAAAAAAAAAGGCAGGAAAGCAGAGCTGGGAACAGAGAAGTTATTTGCAAAGTCACGCACAGAGTTAAATTAAGCTACCTTAGTGCTCTTCCTACTTCTCTAACACTCACAACCAACTAAACCATAACTAATTTCCTGTTTGTATCTTTTTTTTTTGCAGTTTTTGGCCAGGGCTGGGTTTGAACCCACCACCTCCAGCATATGGAGCCGGTGACCTACTCCTTTGAGACACAGGCATCGCCCCCCTACTTGTATCATTTTAAAGGAGCTGCATGGTGGGATGATGGTAGCTAATCAGTTCCTTTGGTTCCCCATATTCCTGTAGCCTTTTTCAGTATAATGACTGTCTATCCACTTCCTCCTCTGGCTCTTCCATGAGTCTATGAGTTCCATGACAGTGAGTTGTTGTTTGTATTTTGCCTCACAAGTACTCGCTGAATGTTTGTTTGTTTGTTTGTTTGTTGTTGGAGACAGAATCACTCCATCATCCTCTGGCACTCTGGGTAAAGTCAGCCTAGTTGACAGTAACCTCAAACTCTTGGGCTCAAGCAATCCTCCTGCCTCAGCCTCCTGAGTAGCTGGGACTATAGGTACCTGCCACCATAGGGGGTACTTTTTAGAAACCAGGTCCTCCCTCTTGCTCAGGCTGGTCTCAGACTTCAAGGGATCCACCCACCTCAGTTTCCCAGTGTGCTAGCATTAAAGGCATAAGCCACCATGCCTGGCCTGAATATTTGTTTAATAAATAAATTTTGATGGAAGCGAATAGGGAAAGTGCACAGATCCACACATCAATACAGGCTTTATAGTCATCTCATGTGGTTTAAAAAACACATAACTCTATAAGAGAAAGCTGTGAACAAAATAACGACAAGATAATGTTCCCACATTCTTCACATACAATTGGCCTGTTATCACGCTTTAACTATCTACTCCTGTTCAATACTTCAAGATAACTAGAAAGGCTTCAAGTTGTTTGCAACCTGTTCTTTGTATTTAGCTGAAAGTCAAACAGAAACAAGTCTTTTAAGAAACAGTTTTTAGTTGCAACTATTTTGGCATGCAAGCAGCACATTTCACCTTTACAATAACACACACACACACACACACACACACACACACATATCACGCAGATCTTGTTTTGACCAGTCTGCAATTTACAGATACAAGTTAACATTTAGAAATAAATATAAATTGCCCCAAACTAAAACTATACTTAATTTTGTATTATGAACATTTTCAATATAACCAAAAGGAAGCAAAAATAGTACTACAAACACCCATAAACTCATCACTGATTTTTCGTTTGTCAGGATTTTCCCACAATTGCTCGTTTCGTCTCTCTTCCTGTCCCCTTTTCCCCACCCCAGTCTGTATCTCTTCCCTGAATTATATTCAAGCAAACCCCAGATATCCTATGATTTCACCCCTATATAGCTGTTAAGAAATAAGTTATTTTTTCTGGAAACACCTCTATTTTGTGCTAGAATCAAGCATAAACTAGATTCTAATTGATTTTTTTTTTCAGCACTAGTATCTATGAGTCACTTAAACCCCAAAGGGTGCCCAACCCTGTGTCATTTCCTGGAGGAATATCAAATACCTCCATTTTAAGTAAAAGTTTCCTTTTCTCTTTTTGTACTTAATAAACAAAGATAAGATCTGAAAGCAATGGCTATTTAAAAAATAAGTTAATACATAACCTTTCTAATAATAGAAACATTCAATTCAATCTAGGTAGATGGAGGACATTTTTAAAATGTTTTCCAAACAAGAATGTTGTAGCTACTTAATTCAAATCTTAATTATGATCTACAAGCCCCCTCTCCTGTGATGAAGAAAAGTATATTAAACCAAAAGACAAAACAAAAAGGCACCTCCTGCCCTATTTTTACAAAGCTAAAGCACACTAACTCATTCCAAGGCTTGAAATAACCCACTTTCCTTTTAAAAGGTCTAATCCTTTTCCATATTTCCTAAGTAAACTTTTACATTCTCTAAAAAAATCTGAAAATTTGTGGAAAAATAAATCTGCTAATGAAATTAATTAACCTTCACACCTGAGAGATATTTCCGGTTTCCTTTCCTATGAAAATTAATATAAGTTTGAATGAAGCGAAGGGCAACCTTCAGGAGTATTGTGTGAGGGTGTGAAGTTAGGCAAGATCAGACTAGTTAGCATACTTCAATTCAAAAGGAAAACACCATAACATATTCTGACCTACAACTGAGAAATCACTGGATACACAATTTCAGCCTAGACTTGAGCTAAGCAGAAAGTTTACCTGCAAGTCACCAACAGTGCCTCTTGTAGTGTTATATACCTTTTATATGCTCTCAAATATATACTTGTTCATTGAAAAAAACTAGTCTTTTGTTTCATACTTCACTTTCACTTCATATAGGTGTACAACCAATCTGAGAAGTGACTCAACTCAGAGTTAAAATTTACTAAATATGCTTCCTTCTGCCAGAAATGTGGGGAAATAAAACTTATTATGATCACCATGTGATGGAAAACCCTGGTGAATCTGAGCACCAGAAATCACTGCCATTGCCATGTTACAGTAATACCATCACAATTTCATTATCAACGAGTTTCATGTATTTTGTAAAGTATATAAACACTAAAGCAACTGTTTGACATAAGTCACTTTACAAGAGTAAAATACCAATCTAATCATGTCATGCTGTCATGACAGCCACCTCAACCTCTATTTCACAGAATTTTGAAAAACCATTTAACAGAAATCCAAAGTATTTGAAATCCTGCCTACCCTGCCCCAGCAAGATATATAGGCAGATAATAATTTCTATCATTTAAGTTTGGGGGTATCTAACTTAACAAATGTCTATATAATTAAGGATTTTAAAACCCACTTTTAAAAAGTGCAAAGTCCCCAAAATGTTCCCCAAGGAAAGAAAACAATACAAAGAACGTATTAGATTCTAAACTTCAAAAATTTCTTAAAACAAATTTGATTCTCCTTGAATAAATAATATCTAGCAAGTGCCTCTGAATGTTTTACTCAAATAAGTAAAAGGAATTTCAAGCCTCTTAATGTAAACTTCTGTTTAAATATTTAGTATTTAATTTTAAATTTAATAATCTAAACATAAAAGGCTATTATAATAATATTAAAATAGTTACCCGTCTGCAAGGAGAACAAACCTGTTTCTTTCTCGCAGCACTAATAGAAACAACCTTCTCCCACGCCTAGAACGGCAATCTGGAAACCCAACATTCTTCTTACAATTACAACTTTAGCGAGCAAGTCACAACACTTCCTGCTAGCAAAAGAGAACACCCTGACAAAAGAATGATACAATACTTACGAATCCCTTTCCTGTCAGGCCTGGGAGTATTTTGCCAAGGATTTAATAAATTCTAACTTAAACACAACATTTAGAGAAAAGTTTATTTTTTCATTTCAGCTCCAGTAAAACCATACAAGGAATCCAGGGAATTTTAAAGTTGGTTCAGGTCAAACAGCTACAACCCATATACCTATTTAGAGTTTGAACAGTAGCCAAGTAACCTGCTTATTTGAGGACACATGGAACAGCTTCTCCCCAGTGCCCCAGTTGCTCATCCACAGTCAAGTACATTACTTAGGTACACAAATTAACTGCCTCATACCACTTATAGTTTCTATTATTCATTTCAATCCACATACAACATTTACACTCCAAATGCCAGGTACTGTAGCACTCATTTCAAGTATATACAATTTATTTTCTATTGAAAATGTAAGCTCTTATGTGTAGCACCAGCATAGCACATAGAAACTAAGCCAATACTTGTTGAACTGAATACTTTTCTCCTAAGAAAACTGGGTTCAAATCCTAGCCTGTCCTTGGGCAAGTTAATTCTTCTGTCTCTATTCTATCATTCCAGAAGGAAAAGAATAGTAATTCCTTCATTCAACAGTAACTACTTTCTACGTTGTTGTGTGGCTTAGATGATTTATTAAGCCTCGTAAATTTGGATCATAGCCTGGCACATGGTAAACACTAGGCATGTGATAACTGCTCTTATTATTGAAATTTGCTTTTTAATTGGTCTAGCAATCTAATCAGTGAATTGCTAAACAAAGCAGCTGGTTAAAATCAACAGGATACTGGGCTAGGCTGAAGAGACCACTTCTAGACTGATACAGGGCAAGTTAATAAATGGATAAATGAGAGGAAATGGAGCACAATGGAAGCACCAGGGTCTTAGGAGTCTGACAGACTTGGGTTGAAGTCTGTGTGACTTTGAACAAATTAACTTAGCTTCTTTGAGCCCCAGATTCCTATCTTTAACAATGGAGCTGGGCAGGGCACGGTAGCTCAAGTCTGTAATCCTAGCATTCTGGGAGGCTGAAGCAGGGTGGATAGCTTGAGCTCAGGAGTTTCAGACCATCCTGAGCAAGAGCCCAGATCCTCCTCTACTAAAAACAGAAAAGCTAGCCAGGCATTGTGGCAGGTGCCTGTAGCCCCAGCTATGCAGGAAGCTGAGGCAAGAGGATTCCTTGACCCCCAGGAGTTTGAGGTTGCTGTGAGCTATAATGCCATAGCACTCTACCCAGGGTGACTGAGTGAGACTCTGTCTCAAAAAAAAAAAAAAAAACGAAGCAAACCCACGTATTTCGTGAGGTTGCTATGATGATATCCAGGTCCAGCAAGGTGCTCAGCAAGTGGCAGACATTATCATAATCTGTCTGAGTTAAAAGATACCTAATCTCATCTGCTGCTCTTATCTATCCCATGAGAATGAAATAAAGTGAGAAAATATGCTCTAGTCCTTCATGAACAACGTAAAACAAAGTAGAGTATTTTATGGTAACATGCTGAATTCTTGGCATAGGAGCAGACTCACAGTGCATTCATTTGAGAAAAGGAAGCCTCCCTGGACAGTCCCCGTCATGAGGCAGGCAGGGTTTGGTTCTCCTGTCCTTATAACTAACCACCACCAGCAGATACCAGATTGTATTTTGTCTTGGAAGTGTTTATTTTACTTACCACAAAACTAACATGAAATATCAAAAGGCATTGTGATAGATGTATTACTTAGTTCAGTGTAAGCATTTCACATTGTATATCGAAGCAGTACCCTGAACTACATAAATCCATCAATGTACAAAGTTATGATTTAATAAAAAACAATTAATTTAAAAAATCATTAATAACAAAAAAAAAAAAAAGAAAGAAAAGAAATATCAAAAGGTACCTGTAGCTCAGTGACTAGGGCGCTGGCCACATACCCTGGAGCTGGCAGGTTCGAATAGGCCCGGGCCTCCTAAACAATAACGATGACAACAACAACAACAAAAATAGCCAGGCATTGTGGCAGGAGCCTTTAGTCCCAGCTACTTGGGAGGCTGAGGCAAGAGAATCTCTTAAGCCCAAGAGTTTGAGGTAGGTGTGAGCTGTGATGCCCCCCTGGCACTCTACTGAGCTGTGATGCCCCCCTGGCACTCTACTATATTTAGACTCTGTCTAAATATATATATATATTATATATATATTACAAATATATATATTTATATATAATATATGACACATATATAATATAACACACATATGTTTATATATATATATATTTATATATAATATAACACACACACACACACACATATATATATATAATCAAAAGGCAACACAATCCGGAAGAGAAGATGATACAGGACAGGTGGTGCCCCAGCCAGCTCCACCAGCTAAGGGGCGGACCTGCTGCCTCAGCCCTGGCAGTGTTGGTGCCTTACAGCTGCACAGCCGGCAGAGGACACAGCAGGTTGGGGGGGGGGCCTACAGCTTGTGAGGAAATACAGGGCATAGTAAGTAACAACCAAGCACTTTGAGCTAACTGAAAGAAAGAATATATATGTGTATTGTATCATGCACTTACCAGACAAAAAATTAGGGCAGAAGCAACTGCCTCCAGTAAGAAGACAGTATCAGTGTTAGACCAGAAATGTTAGGTTTTCTTATCCTTATCTTTCTTCAGCCATACCCGTCCCCTCAAACCAATTAGATGAGTCTGTCCCAAGTGCTATGTAAGTACTCTTCAGATCCATAGTATTATCATTGAGAAAATTAATGTTTTAAACATACAATGCTCAACTTTAGATGATGGTGTTATCTTTTTAAGGAATAAGTTTTACAGTTATAACAGTGTTACCTAAAAACTGTTTCTCTGACATTCCCTTTTTTAGTTATCTGGAATGTATGTGCTTTCAAAACTCGAAAGCTAATTTTTTATTTTTTTTATTTTGAGACAGAGTCTCATTTTCATGCCCCAGGTAGAGTGCCATCGTGTCATAGCTCACAGCAACCTTAAACTCAAGTGATGCTCTTGCCTCAGCTTCACAAGTAGCTGGGACTACAGGCACTGGCCACAATGCCCAGCTACTTTTAGAGATGGGGTCTCACTCTTGCTCAGGCTGGTCTCTAACTCCTGAGCTCAGGCAATCCACCCACCTCAGCCTCCCAGAGTGCTACGATTACTAGCATGGGCCACTGTGCCCAGCCTTTTCTTTTCTTTCTTTCTTTGTTTTTTTTTTTTTTTTTTTTTTTTGAGACATTTTCAAGCTGTCACCCTGGGTAGAGTGCCGTAGAGCCACAGCTCACAGCAACCTCCAACTCTTCGGTTCAAGCTATCTTCTTGCCTCAGTTTTCCTATTTTCAGTAAAGATGGGGGGGTTGTATCTCGCTTTTTGCTCAGGCTGGTCTCAAATTCGTAAGCTCAAGCAATCCATCTTCCTCATCCTCCCAGAGTGCCAGGATTACAGGCGTGAGCCACCACACCCAGCCCCTTTTCTTCTTTCAAAAACAGTTTTTGAACACTAATCTTTGATCAGAGCAAAATCTGATAACACCAAGTTGCTAATTTTAAAGTCTCTTTGCTATGACATAAGAGAATTTATTTCAACTGCAAAACATCATAGTTGGAGTTCTAGGAATGGAAATTCCCTTCAAAAATCCATATCTTCTACTTAGTAAATACTAGGTAGGACATTTCCTAAAAGTTCTACCCAATCAGTAGTCCAACCGGTTTTAGTCTGTGGCCTTTATAAACTTCTATCTCACTCTCCATTTGAGGGGTGCATGTGTGGGTGTGTGGAAGGTAGAGGCGGGTATGTTTGTATTTGTGTATGTGTGTACCTTTGTAAGTGAACAAGATCTGTTTTTATTATGGGTAATGAACATTGGTTTGGGAAGAGAAGACAGTGGCAAGGGTTGTGTAATAAATTCTACAATTTTATAAGCAGGCCACAGAACAAAAACAAATTTACACTGCATTCCACATTCATCATGATGAAAGCTAAGGAAAGCCCATGGAAACCAAGCTCTCACTCTTTCTCTCTCTAGATGTTACAAACAAAACCATAAAGTTAAGAGCTCATACACTTGTACCTGTGGACACACACACCCCTCAAGGTGGAAAGAAGGAAAAGGCACACCCAAAAAAGTTGCATGAAGAGTTTCATGTACGTAGTAAGTGGAATATGCAATCAAAACACAAGAGCTAGATATATAGTATTTTTAAAGTCTCTTCCAACTTTCATCCAAATGTCATGCTCTCCACCACACCCAGTCTACTAGGTGTCCTCTTTCAGCATATGACATGTACATTGGAGGCCTATCCCGCTGGGCTTAATGACACATCTCAATAACTCTCATCTGTTTTTCTTTCATGAAATAGGCTTTTAGCTATCTTCATGACTTCTAAAAGCAAAGCCAACAAATAATACCCAGAACCATCTAGCATATAAAATAGGTAACATGCAGGAAACTACTACTGTAATACTGAATTATATAGAAAAGTTTAGGAAATCCATACTAGGAGTTGCATTACGTATACAAACTTCCTGTTGCACAGATGTGTCAATTTTAACAATCAAGTAGATTTGGTTTGTGTAATCTCCTGTTTCATACTTGGGGAGAAGTCATAAAATTATCGTATTTCTTTTTTTTTTTATTAAACCAGAGCTGTGTACATTGATATGATCATGGGGCATCATACACTAGCTTCACAGACCGTTTGACACACTTTCATCACACTGGTTAACATAGCCTTCCTGGCATTCTCTCAGTTACTAAGGGATGTCTCCTTGAAAGCATTTATCAGTTCTTTAACAAAGTAATCAAATCTTTTTAAAAATAGAATTTCTTATATTGTACATAAAATTATGTATTTTGTCCTTATGCACTAAAAATAAAAGGCTGAAATAAACTGAAGACAATGTTAATTAAGTACGAGTCCTCCAAAAATCAACTAAACTACACAAAGGGCAAGGAACTGATTTAAAAGACATCTGTGTTTTGTTAATAGCTAATAAAAACATACAAAGGAATAACTCATATGCTCTACACTTTTCTATCCTAAAGGTCTCCCATTCAAAAAAAAGAAGGAAAGGAGAGGTAAAGGAAGGAGGAGAGAAGGAAAATAATACCAAAAGCCCAACTCAGAAATTCCTAAACTTTTTGGCCTCTGGACCTGAAAACTCCAAAGAGCTTTGTGATAGGTGGATTAGAGATATCAATGTATTTATCATATCAGAAATTAAAACTGGAAAATTTTGAAAATATTTTAAAATAATTCTATGCCATAGATCTGTATTTATATTTTTGTGCCAATACCATGCTGTCTTGATCACTGTAGACTTATAATAAATATAAACTAACGTCTGATAATGTAATGCCTCCAGATTTTTTTTTACTTCTTAGAATTGCATTAGGTATTCGGGGTTTTATTTGGCTCCATATGAAATGAAGTACTATGTTTTCAAGTTCTTCAAAGTATGACATTGATACTTTGATGGAGATTGCATTAAATCTGTAGATCACTTTGGGAGTATGGACATTTTAACAATGTTGAATCTTCACAGCCATGAGTATGTTCTTCCATTTGTTAACATCTTCTGCTATTTCTTTTTTCAGGATTTCATAGTTCTCTCTGTAAAGGTCCTTCATGTCCTTTGTTAGGTATATTCCCAGGTATTTCATTTTCTTTGACGCTACTGTGAAGGGTACATGTCTTTGACTCTCAGCTTGACTGTTACTGGAGCATATTAAGGCTACTAATTTGTGGACACAAATTTTGTATACCGAGACTTTACTGTATTTCTTAATCACTTCCAGGAGCCTATGGTTGAGTCCTTTGGGTTTTCTAAGTATAAGATCATTATCATCAGTAAAGAGCCAGGAGTTTGACCTCTTCTGTCCCCATTCAAATACCCTTGATATCCTTCTCTTGCCTAATAAGGCCATTACATGTTAACATAACGTTTTTATGAAAAATAACTGTATTTAAAAAAAAATAATGAGTGGAATTGTTTACATTGTTACAAATCACTTTAATTCTTAACTTAATACAAGATATTTATTTTCAAATCTGCTTCTGCATTCAATCAGTTGCAATGTCTGTGTGACTGCTAAGAGCAGGGTGGTGTGGAAAGAGGGCTGGGCTGAGTCCCCTGTACTTAGCACAGTGCCTGGTGTACAGTCAATGCCCAATAAAACAGATACATTATTAAAGAAGGAAGAAGTATTCTAAGAACCTTTCCAGGTAATTATGAATATTTGTCTTTAATACTATACCAAAATTCAAGAAATGGTTGTTTTTTCTGTTTCGTTTTATGACAGTCTCTGCTGCCCAGTCTAGAGTGCAGTGGCATCAGCCTCGCTCATAGCAACTTCAAACTCCCAGGTTCAAGTGATCCTCCTGCCACAGACTCCTGAGTAGCTGAGACTTCAGGCATATGCCACAACACCTGGCTAATTTTTCTATTTTTAGTAGAGATGGTGTCTCACTCTTGCTCAGGCTGGTCTCCAACTCCTGAGCTCAAGAAATCCACCTGCCTCGGCCTCCCAGAGTGTTAGAATTACAGGTGTGAGTAATCTCAAAGGTTGGTGGCAATGTGCAATGTGATACCATATCAATATTTTTTCCATATTCTGTTATATTGAAATTCATTGGTCTATCATGAACTAAGAAAGAGCCTTTCACTTGTGTCTAATTTTGTAACATCATGTATTGATCATTTGGAAAAGTATTATTTCACTAAGTTATGCAGGTCTTCCAACATTTCATTATACAATATCTAACAAATCAATTTCATTAGTTACACCATTGGTTGCATTAGAAAAGCCTTAAGTATTGAGTATTAAAAAGATATCATAGCCAATGCACATTTTAAAAGAAAATCTGACTTTGCTTTGCTAATGTTATCATAGGCAAATACTTGCCAGTTGTTTCCTTTGCAGGGATAGGCATAGTTGGTTCATGTTTATAAAATATCTGCCAAATATTAAGGTCTGAATAATCAAGTTAATTCAATCTTTCAAGTAAGAATGGTTTCTCTGTGTAAAGGTAGCTAAGGTAGCTCACAACTCAAATAACTATCCTCAAGACAGCCATTGTACAAATATGCAGCAGGAATCCTTCACAGGTACATCCCATCTTATCATACAAAAGATTACAAAGGTGCATCCTGGAGTTGAGATTTAATTAAATGAATTTTTCCTGCTTCATCGAAATCCATGTTGTTGGTTTTTCCTTCTTTCCTTCCCTTTCTTCTTCTTCTTCTTCTTCTTCTTTTTTTCTTTTTAGACAAAAATCTCACTCTGTTGCCCAGGCTAAAGTGCCATGGTGTTGATACAGGGTGGGTGGCACCCCAGCCAGCTCAGTGGACCTGAGGGGTGGAACTGCAGCCTCTGCCCTGGTGGTGTTGGTGTGGCAATAGCCAGCAGAGGAACCTGCTGGCTGACAGGTGTGGGGGGTTGGGAGCACCAGGAGGCTCCAGTAGCCAGATGGGCCAGACAACTGCCACAGAGACACCAGAACCTTAGTGTCTCCCTCCCCTTGCACTTGCAGCTGAACAGGGAACCCACATTTCCCAGGTCTGGTCAATTTCATGTAGGTTTCCTAGGCCTGGGAAAGAAAGGGGTTGTATCCATTCATTTACAGAGGACCCATGCAAGCCAAATTTAACTACAGAGTCATAGCCATATATATATCCCTGAACAAAGAGACCTGGGAGAGAGCTTTTTTTTCCTGACTTGGGTTGTTTCTCATTGCCAGGAGCTTTGGTATTTTTGTATTTTTTCTGTAAAGTAAATCCTGTCTTACCACTTATCTGTGGTCCATGGATTCGTTCTTTGAATCACGAAGACCAAGAACCTACTGAAGATGAAATTCCGGTTATCAGCGTCATCCTATTTCACAGCAACCTCAAACCCTTGAGTTCAAGCAATCCTCTTGCCTCAGATGCCAGAGTAACTGGGACTACAGGCGAGCCCAACCATGCCCTCCTAGTTTTTCCATTTTTAGTAGAGATGGGATCTTGCTTTTGCTCAGGCTGGTGTCAAAATCCGGAGCTCAAGCAATCCACCCTCCTCGGCCTTCCAGAATGCAAGGATTACAGGCGTGAGCCACTATACCTGGTGCCGTATGATGGCTTTAACAAGAATTTTCAAGCTGAGAATAAAACTATTGTAAGATTGCGTATTTTGCTTTTAACCTGAGTTCTGTGCTGCTGAAATGTGAACAGAAAAACAATTTCAATAATATTAATTCTGAGGTGATCAATCTACAGTTTATCTGCTCCAAAGACCATTTTGCTAAATCAGGTTTATGTCCAAAAGACATAACTTTAATGTGACAGTGTAGTTTAGAATCTTTTAATTAAATTGTTTTAAAAGATTAAGAAAGGAAAAATATTTGTTACCAAATGACTTAACGTCCAGCATATATGGAGCAAATAGGATTTTTCTTCTGATAAAAAGTAAGAACTTCCTCCTGTAGCATAAAGCATCACAGAAAAGGTTTAAAAGTAAAATTCTATATGAAATGCAAAAGTTATTACTATCTTAAAATATTGAAAACTAAGCATACTGTAGTATTATGGGTAAAATGATTGGTGAATTTTATCCGTAATACTGAATTTCACCCATAACGGGTGAGTTGTTTTAAAGCAAATATCAAATAAAAAAGAAGGGCAGGGGCGGCACCTGTGGCTCAGTGAGTAGGGTACTGGCCCCATATACCGATGGTGGCAGGTTTGAAACCAGCCCTGGCCAAAACTGCAACAACCAAAGAAAAAGAAAGAAAAAGAAAATAGCCAGGCATTGTGGCGGGAGTCTGTAGTCCCAGCTACTCGGGAGGCTGAGGCTGAGGCAAGAGAATCGCCTAAGCCCAGGAGTTGGAGGTTGCTGTTAGCAGTGTGACGACACAGCACTCTATCAAGGGCAATAAAGTGAGACTCTGTCTCTACCAAAAAAAAAAAAAAAAGGGCAGGAGAAAGATGAAATAAGAACATCAGATACTGACAATTGTTAAAGCTGTGATTTTTACACTGTATGTTTGAACATACAGATAAGTTTTAAAAAATTCTGCCTGCCTACATTAAAGTATTTGGTAGATAGGAAAATGAAACTAAAGCTCCTGCCTCATATTCATTCAATAGCAAATACTCATAGAAGCGCTGCTCTGTAAAAGGTACTATACTAGATAGCATCAGGAAATATAAGGATTTATGAAACATGCCTTTCATACCCTCAAGGGGCTCAGAGTAGCTGTATCTGTATATGTAATTAACTTCCTAAAAGGGGTATAATGCTTCCACTATGACCGGTTTGGGTGGTATTTGTTATTACAGAGTACAATTCAAACCAATTGGATTGCAAATCATTATAATGCAATTTTAAGAAAAAATAAAGGAAAATGGTATATGAAAGGCAATACAAAAAGGAACTTAACAAGAATGTGACTCTCTCTGGTTTTCCTCTATAAAAGGAAAGGACAGGAGATGTGAGCATATGGGCATGACCACATCATTTTTCCACCACAACCCATCATCTTATTTCACTTCAGGACAGGAACCATCATGTCATCTCCTTTGAGTCAGCTCTTTATACTACTCACAGAGACAAAAATAACTGAGCAATACATTAATTTTCCATGGTGAACAATAAATACATTTAAATGTCTTATAATTTTTCTGATGACTGAAGATACCTTCTGACTTTTAATTTCCAAGGCTACTGTGTCCTTTCCTTACTGCCCCCCCATACAAATTAAGTCCATCCTCAAGAAGAAATCCACAAGTTAAAATAGTAACATTCCTCAGCATACCACTGATAAACAAAAGATAAAAATGAGTATCGGCTCAGCGCTCGTAGCACAGTGGTTATGGTGCCAGCCACATACACCGAGGCTGGCAGGTTCGAAACCGGCCCAGGCCAGCTAAACAACAATAACAACTGCAACAAAGAAATAGCCAGGTATTGCGGTGGACGCCTGTAGTCCCAGCTACTTGGGAGGCTGAGGCAAGAGAATCTCTTCGGCTCAAGAGTTTGAGGTTGCTGTGAGCTGTGATGCTACGACACTCCACCAAGAGTGACATAGTGAGACTCTGTCTCAACAACAACAAAAAAAGAATATCCAAAAGGAAAATATTTAGTTGTCAGTTTCTGGCTTCTTGCTCTATATTCCAAATAAACTGTCAATTTTTTCCTATTCAAACTTCAGATAAAATGTGCAAATGTTCTTAAAACTCATTCAGTGAAGGTCTTTAAAAGCTAAAAGATAGTATTAAATGATCATAAATTGCTTTACTGTTTTATTATTTAATATTTATTAAGCTGGGCTCAGCACCTGTAGCACAGTGGTTAGGGCACCAGCCACATACACCGAGGCTAGTGGGTTAGAACCCGGCCTGGGCCATCTAAACAATGACAACTGCAACCAAAAAATAGCAAAATAGCAGGGAGCTGTGGCGGGTGCCTATAGTCCCAGCTACTTGGGAGGCTTAGGCAAGAGAATCGCTTAAGCCCAAGAGTTTGAGGTTGCTGGGAGCTGAGATGCCATAGCACTCTACAGAGGGCGACACATGACACTCTGTCTCTAAAAAAAAAAAAAAAATATATATATATATATATATATATATATATATATATATATATATATATATATACTATATACTCGAGCATAAGCCGAGTTTTTCGGCACGAAATTTGTGCCAAAAAACCTGAACTCGGCACAAATTTTGTGCCAAAAAAACTCGGCTTATACTCGAGTGTATACGGTATATATATATATATATATATATATATATATATATATATATATAGCGGTAAGTGGGCAGTGATTTTTTTGCCCATTTTGTTCAGCGATCTACTTTTAGTGTCTACAACAGTCCCTGGCACACAGTAGGCACTCGACAAATATTTATTAAATTAATTTACATTGTAGGAAGGGTGTAGGTGATGAGAAATTACTTTATGGGTACAACAGACATTATTTGTGTGATGGATACACTAAAAGCCCAGACTTCACCTATAAGCAATATACCCATGTAACAAAAGGGGCAGTTGTACTCTTTAAATTTATAAGAAAGATACCATGTGACTGACTTCCTTGAAAAAGAAGAGAAAGAAAATATAAGGGAATGAAATATGCCATAATAAATTTTAAAAATAAATGTATGTTGATGATACTGCATCCTAAAGGAATTCAACTCACTTTCATTTACTATAGTGGCTTATTGCATAATCAAGAGGAAATGTTAAGCATTTGTCTTTTGAATGCAAAGCAAATAAAGATAAAAGGCATCTGCTCTTGTCCAACTGGCTAACTATAGAATAGGGTAATTGCCAAGAGCTAAAGTGGGCCAAGCAATGGTAGGTTACATCTTCTAAGGGCACCAATCTATGATCATATTTGGCAGTTGAAATTATTTCTAAATTTTGCACCTTTAGAAAATAAAGACATTTCAGAGAAAAGTGGAATGGAAAGTATAAAGAACCTTCAATGTATCACATTTTTTCCTCAAACTTGCCACATACACACACACACAAAAAAAAAAAAAAAAAAAGAAAGAAAGAAAGAAAGAAAACTCAGCTGTTAAGACATCTCTGTTTTAGCTTTCCAAACTTTAAAACAACTCCTTGTTGACCTCACAAGAAATAACAAAACCTTCAAAAGAAGGAACCGATTTAGCATTTCCTGCCAACCTGTCCTAGTCCAAGATTAACCTTGTCAGTTCTTAGGAAGACATATTAACCCCCTTTTAATGACTAATTCAGACGAAGTAGTAACATGAAGCCATAGCTTATAAGAAGCTGGTTTCTACTTGTTACCAGATGTTACTATCACTTCAAAGTGTTAAATGCATCCATGAAGAGTTTCAGATACGTTTGTATGTGAAATAATGTATTTTCTGACTTCCGCTATTAGTGTGGAGACACGTTCACTGAGAAAATTGTTGCCTTGATGTCTAATAAAACATCCTTAGGATTGTCAATGTTCACCTTGAGAACTACCAAGTACTCTATGTCAGTCTAACTTGCCTGTGTAATTCTTGCAAGCATGTATATATACTTTCAAAACACAATACAAATTAAGTCCATTTTATTGGGAGTGTTGCAAGAATAGCCTTTTTTTTTTTTTTTTTTGCAGTTTTTGGCCGGGGATGGGTTTGAACCCACCAACTCCGACAAATGGAGCTGGTACCCTCCTCCATTGAGCCACAGGCACCACCCAATGGCCTATTTTTTTTTTTTTTTTTAATTTTCTGGTGGACCTATCTCAAAAAGGCCCAACTAAAAAATCCACATTTTGATGTGTTTATACTTCTGGAATTACTTTTTTAGACAAGTAAACAGTCCCCAACTTTACACATAGTTTAGAGTTCCTTTGCCAGGTATAATTCCACAATTCCACTATGCTTTCTGTTTCTAACCACTTTTCTCTGGTTAATTTTTTTTTGCTGCCACTAAGGTTTTATTATCCCTTAATTTTTTTTAAATTTCCAGAGAGAGTTTAATTCAGCATCAGTGGTTACTATTTTCTACACATAATGGTCATTGTTAGGTTTGGTCCAAAACAGTCCTGAACACAAGGTAGATTTATCCTTAAGATTGGCTGCAAAAATAGGATGGTCTCATAAAGTGGTTATACACCCTTACCATTCAAATGTATGGAAGATGCCCTACAAAATTTATTTATTCCTGCTGAGATACCTTAATTGTAATTCTTTGAGGATGGAGTTGAATCCATAAACACAACTTTATGCTGTCTCTGATTACTAGAGACTAAATTGTAACTGACTATTTTTGCTTGTTTGGTGTTTTATTTGGCAATACATTACCTGGTACAGGTATTAGATACCATGCTATTTTTGCAGCCAGTTGTAAGGACAAATCTACATTGTGTTCAAGACTGTTTTAAACCAAACATAACAATGACCATTATGTGTAGAAAATAGCAACTCCTGTTGCTCAATTAAACTCTCTCTGGAGATTTAAAAAGATTTAAAAAGTCTCATTATTAGCGAATTCAGCCACAAGTTAAAAGGCTTTTGTGGTCTCTACTTGCTAAAAATCATATTGCTAGCAAAAGGCTGGGCATGGTGGCTCACACCTGTAATCCTAGCACTCTGGGAGGCCGAGGCAGGTGGATTTCTTGAGCTCAGGAGTTCAAGACCAGCCTCAGCAAGAGTGAGACCCTGTCTCTACTAAAAAATAAAATTGAAAAATTAGGTGGGCATTGTGGCAGGTGCCTTTGGTCCCAGCTGCTCAGGAGGATGAGGCAAGAAGACCCATTGAGCTCAAGAGTTTGAGGTTGCTATGAGCTATGATGTCACAGCACTCTACACAGGATGATGGAGTAAGACTCTATCTCAAAAAATATATATACATATATATAGATATATGTACACACATATATATATTTTTGAGATACAATTTTACTCTGTCACCCTGCGTAGAGTGCTGTGAGTGCCATTTATATAATATTTTTTAAAATGATAAAATTATATGAGTGAGTGTGTGTGTGTGTGTGTGTGTGTGTGTATTGCTAGCAAAAGGTCACTCATGCAGGAGTAACCAACCTCTTCCCTCTGCTGGCTTATTACCTCAGAAATTGGCTAAAGCCATTAACAGAGTTCTTTCAGTGTAGCTTATTCTGGGCTCACCAGCTCTGATAATTCATTGCTGTAAAGAATGAGCTTTTAGGGTGGCTCCTGTGACTCAAAGGAGTAGGGTGCCAGTCCCATATGCCGGAGGTGGTGGGTTCAAACTCAGCCCCGGCCAAAACTGCAAAAAAAAAAAAAAAACAAAAAGAATGAGCTTTTAAAAGTCTCTCATTAGACTGAATAAATACAAAAATGCAGATAAATTGTATGTGAATGAAGTTAGATAGCTCTTCATGAGTGCATTGTACTGCATTTTTCTTTAAATTATATTTTTTTCAATTATGCCTTTATGATTTTGCTGCAGCTGTGACTATTACCTAAGCAGATATAAGAGTAAGTGGGAAGAAACAAATCACTGATAGCAGTGGTGATAAACTTGACTATAATGATAATACTACGAGCCTTATTAACGTAGGGATGTTTTATTTAGAGAATTCTGTTAACTGGGACATTTTGGACTGTGATTTTTTTAAATTTCTGCTAAGTCTGACCACTTAATCCCATACTCATAATGTTATAGGTCAGCAGTGATGTATTTTATTAAAGCAATAATAGCCAATTTAAAATATAAACAGCATGGGGAAAAGAACCAGAAGGTTTTGTTTTATGCCTCTCACCCTGAATCAGAAAGCCAACAGAAGAGTGGAAAAGCTTTGTCTTGAGAAAGGAAGACAGAAATGAAAACATGAGCTCATTCAATTCTTCCTCACCCAAAAGCATCAAGGTGACATTTTGCCTCAGTTCTTCAGACCTAATGGGTTTGACAGCTTCCTGCTTTTTAAAAACATTTATTAGTAAATTGCTGAGTGTTCTTTTAAATCCAGACATTTATCAGATACTTTTTGTAATTTTTATGATTTTATTTTGCAAGGGTGGGCGTGGTGGCTTATGCTTGTAATGCCAGCATTTTGGAAGGCTAAGGTAGGAGGATCACTGGAGGCCACAAGTTTGAAACCAGCCTGAGTAACACAGCGAAACCTTGTCTCTACCCCCCCAAAAAAAAAGCCAGGCATGGTGGCACAAGCCTGTAGTCCTAGCTACTCAGGAGGCTGAAGCAAAAGACTCTCTTGAGCTCAGGAGTTCAAGGATACAGAGACTAGGAATGGGCCACTGTACTCTGGCCTAATTAAGACCCCCTCTCTACAAAAAATTGTGTTTTGCAGAATCAATGATCAAAGCACGCATATACACTAACATTTTCTTTCAAAATGTTTCTTTCTTTCTGACTGGGTGGCACCTGTGGCTCAAAGGAGTAGGGCACCGGCCCCATATGCTGGAGGTGGCAGTTCAAACCCAGCCCCAGCGAAAAACTGCAAAAAAAAAAAACCTTCTGATTTAGGCTCAGCACCCATAGCTCAGTGAATAGGGCGCCGGCCACATACACCGAGGCTGGCGGGTTCAAGCCCGGCCCTAGCCTGGTAAACAACAATGACAACTGCAACCAAAAAATAGCCAGGCTTTGTGGCAGGAGCTTGTAATCCCAGCTACTTGGGAGACTGAGACAAGAGAATCGCTTCAGCCCAAGAGTTGGAGGTTGCTGTTAGCTGTGATACCACAGCACTCTACCGAGGGTGACACAGTGAAACTGTCTCAAAAAAAAAAAAAAAAAAACTTCTAATTTATTTCATGAATAACAAACACATACCAAACTCAATGTATATTAGTAGCATATTATTTTGCTATTTGGGGAGATAAATTTGTTTGAGACAGAAAAGGAAAACCATACTACTTTCCATAGGCAGAACAATAGGCTTAGGAATCTTGTTAACAGTCTCATAAATCTACTGGGTAGACACCCAAGTTATGTGTGAAGAGAAACTGCCCAATTAACATTCCTTCAGTGTTTTGAAAATTATTAAAGTATTTCTTTAGAAAATAAGAAACTTAGACTCTAGAAGGAACTAAATTGTTTTCCTTAATAGAATTACCATTTTTTAATTTACATATGAAATCTCAAAAGTCTAATTAATGAAATTCTCAAAATCCTAAAACATATTTTTGTAGTTATAGACAAGCTTTTTCTAAAAGTTTGCATGGGAAGAAACAAGCTTTAGAATAGCTAAAACGCACTGCAAAGTAAGGTAAGTTGGGGTGCAGTGGCTCATGCCTATAATCCTAGCACTCTGGGAGGCTGAGGCAGGTGGATTGCTTGAGCTCAGGAGTTTGAGACCAGCCTCTATTAAAGTCTCTGAGTAAAGTTTCTATTAAAAATAGAAAAACTAGCCAGGGTCTACAGCAGATGCCTGTAGTCCCAGCTACTCAGGAGGTTGAGACAATAGGATCTCTTGAGCCCAAGAGTTGAGGTTGCTGTGAGCTATGATGTCATAGTACTCTACCCAGGATGACAGAGTGAGACTGTGTCTCAAAGAAAAAGTCAATGGACAAAACTAAAAAGAACACTAAAGCCAGGGCACAATGACTCGTGACTATAATACTAGCACTCTGCAAAGCCAAAGTGGGAGGATTGCTTGAAGATCGCTTCAAGACCAGACTGAGCAAGAGCAAGATCCATCTTTAATAAAAATAGGAAAAAAAAAATGCCATAGTGGTGTGCACCTGTAGTCCTGTAGTCCTGCAGTCCCAGCTATTTAGGAGGCTAAGGCAGGATGATCACTTGAACCCAGGTGTTTGAGGTGACTATGATCTAGCCCAGGTGACACAGTGAGACTCTGTCTCAAAAAACAAACAAACAAACAAAAAAAAAACCCCTCAATGTAAACCTCACACATTGCAATAAAATTAAGTCGAAATAGATCACAGACCTAAATGTAAAACATAATACTATAAAACTTCAGGAAGAAATTCTTCAGTAACGGAATTTGGAAGAGTTCTTACACATGAAAGATGTGTAAGAATTTTTTTTTACATAAAAAAATTGATAAATATAAGTAAATACTTTTGTTCTGTGTAAACTCTTTGGTGAAGAGTTCTTACACATGAAAGATGTGTAAGGATTTTTTTTACACAAAAAATTCATAAAAACAAACGTTGATAAATATAAATAAATACTTTTGTTCTGTGAAAAACCCTGTTCAGAGGATGAAAAGATAATCTACAGACTAGGAGAAAATATTTGTATACTATGTATCTGACAAAGGATTAGAATCTATGATATATAAAACCTCTCAAAACTCAACAACAAAAAAACCAATCCTATAAAAAAAAAATGAGCAAAAGACATGAACAGACATTTCACTGAAGAGGAAATACAGATGGGAATTAAGCACAAGAAAAAGATGTTCAACATCGTTTGCCATTAGAGAAATGAACAAGAAGACTTCAGCTCGCACTACACACCTATCAGAATAGCTAAAATAAAAAGGTGACACCACCAAATGGTACAAGAATGTGGAAAACCTGGATCACTCATCCATTGCTGGTGAAAGCACAAAATGGTACAGTCACTCTGGGAAAACACCTTGGCGATGTCTTATAAAACTAAACATGTAACTCCCATACAGTCACACAGCCCAGAAATTGCACTCTTTAATCCCAGAGAAATGGAAACTTACATTCACACAAACACCTGTACACAAATGTTTACAGCAGGTTTATATGTAACAGCTAAAAAACTGGAAAAGGCTCAGATGTCCTTCTGAGGGAGGAATGAATGGTTAAATAAGAACAGTAGTATATTCACACCACGGATTCTTTAGTAATAATAGGAACAAGGTATTGATATCCACAATTTGTATTAATAAGATGAATTTCAGAGAATTATATTCAGTGAAAAAAGCCAATCCCCGAAGTCTACAAACTATATGCCTCCATTTATATGATTTTTTTAATTAAGCCATTATTTTATTTATTTATTTATTTGTTTGTTTGTATTTATTTATTTATTTATTTTGCAGTTTTTGGCCGGGCTGGGTTTGAACCCACCACCTCCGGTATATGGGGCCAGCACCCTACTCCTTGTGCCACAGGCGCTGCCCAATACATAATTTTTTTTTAAGGACAAAATCATAGAAACAGACAACAGATTACTGGTTTCCAGGGGGTCAGTAATGAGAGTGGGAAAAAGCAGGAATTGTGTGTGGTTATCAAAAAGCAACAAAAGGATGGAGATATGGTGACCGAACCATTTTGCATCGATATCAACATCTTGGTTTTGATATTGTACTATGATTTTACAAGAAGTTACCATTAACGAAAATTGGGTAAAGGGTACATGAGAGCTCTCTGTGCCATTTCTTAATACTATGTATGAATCTACAGTTATCTCAAAATAAAAAGTTAAATTATAAAATCTAATTCAGGATTAAACACAGAATATGTTATAATTAAATGGACAGGGTAGGCCAGGCACGATGGCTCATCTCTTGAGCCATCAAGATGATGGCTAGTAGATCTCTTGCGCTCAAGAGTTCGAAACCAGGCTGAGCAAGAGTGGAGACCCTCTCTTTACTAAAAATGAAACCTGAGGCAAGCAGATCACTTTAGCCCAAGAGTTTGAGGTTGCTGTGAGCTAAAACACCATGGCACTCTACTGAGGACAAAAAAGTGAGATTCTGTCTCAAAAAAGAAATGGATAGGAAAAGGAAAGAAAATTTACTTGCATTAATTCCACATTCTGTTTTATGCATTCTCACTAATTTTTCCAAAATATTATTGACATAGCTACTAACATGATCTTCTCAGCATATATAGTCAATTCATGATTTCACTATAGTGTTTAATCTTGATAAAAGGTATTTTGTTCTGTTCAATACTAAAATTAATAAGAGCTGACACAGGTGAATTTTAGGGCTAAAACCCACCAATCCAGGATGATTCAGGTACCGAATACACCCGAGTATAAGCCGAGTTTTTGTGCCGAAAATCCCGAACTCGGCTTATACTCGGGTCATACAGGTTATTTGATTCGGTGCACGTGCACCTAATCAAATGCACGTAGTCTCCAGTTGTCTTCTGCTGTCTGCTTGAGGGGGCGGCGCTTCAGCTCAGTCCACAAGTCAGGGCTGAGCTGAAGAGGTAGGCGGCTGAACTGAACTGTATTCCACTGAACTATTTAACCCACAATATTTAATGGCACATTTAATTAAGTGAAAACCCCATTTAAG
>CAUYPK010111448.1:0-12490 GCA_963574355.1 Loris lydekkerianus | reverse complement strand
TTGCCATGCATATTCCGAATTTGATTTCTCACATTTCTGCCCTTTTTCTCTGCATGACATCTTCAGTTGTATCTCCTTTGTCATTTCTTGGGGGCAAAGGGGTTGATCTACTCTGGTTATTCATGTTGCCAGAGTTCTTCTATTGGGTCTGCACCATGTTTATTTTATACCATTTGGTTATTAGGACTGGTAGAGTGAGATCAAGTAGGGGTTCCCAGATAGTAGAGATAGCCCCTTACCAAAGCATTAGGCTTTGTAATTGTGGCTTATCTCCTACAACCTTACAAAGACCTCTTCAAGAGTTTTGGCTGGAGACTCTGAGGACCTACCTGGTGAGATAGCACAAGCTAGCTCTATTTTGATACCAGCCATCCTTTACCCTATCCTAAGAAGCCACAGTATTAGGTTTAAATCTTGCTGTGAAAAGATACAAACAGCTATGGTGCCCAGTCCCCACCCTTCAGTTCTTTCTTGCTACAGAACTTCAAAGGTCAACCTCAGAATGTCTCCAAGTGGACAGTCCCTGACATGAGTTTCAATTAAATTGTCTCAGGCAGTGCAAAACCTGCTCAACAGGCAGGGATTCAAGGGTCTCCAATAGCACAATTGGAGCCAAGAATTGATATCTCCACCCACAAGACTCACTTCACACTGTTGGCCTCTTCTCTGCTCCACAGGCCCAGTTGGAGCCAGAGGACACCCCAGCCCACTTGTCTCAGTTCACACCCAGCTAGCCTCTGCTTGCCAGACCAGTTGGAGTCAGGGGACCACACCTCCACCTGCCAATCTCAGTCCACTGCCTTGCAAGCCTCTGTTTACAGGCTCTGTTGGAGTCAGCATACCATATCCTGCCTGCAGGTCTCAGTCCTCCCCCAATAAGCCTCTGCTCACTGGCCCAACTGAAGACAGAGGACCAGACCCTTGCCCTCAGGTCTTGGTTCATGCCCAGGAAGCCTCTGCTCGAGGGTTCTTTTGAAGTCAGGGGGCTATGCCCTTGCCATCACGTCTCAGTCCACACCTGGTAAGCCTCTTCCCGCAGCCCCAGCAGGGGCTGGGGACAAGTTCTGTCTGCCAAACTCAGTCTACATGGGGCAATCACTCTCTTGCTGTGGGTGCCATCAGAGCCAGCGGTTCTGCACCCTGTCCCACCAGACACAGCCCGAACTGTTGTTCGACACAACCACTGGCTAGGCCGTCATAACCAGGGGACTGCTCCTCCTCTCGCTGAGCGTACCTTTCTTCCCACATGCTCTTTCTTCCCCATTAATCACAGATTTCGTTCTGATGGTTGGCAGTCCACGTTATGCCCAGATCTCTCAGGAAAAGACCAAATACTCTGTACTCTGCAGGGGGCTGAACTTCAGACTGCCATGCAAGGGGGGAAGGGTGGATTGGGAGTTTAGACTTGTGGGGGAAAATATCTGTTCAATTTTATGCATGGCGGGGTGGTGTCTAGGTTCGTAAGTGGGACCTCTCTGGAGAAAGAGACCCGGTGTTTAGTGGCTCTCTCCAGCCAGGTAAAATGAGAGATCTTTTGTTCCCTGCTCACTCACAGATAGTCTGCAGTGGGCCTTCTGCTTGGGGGAGGGGTTTCCTGTCCTCTGATTGATAGGCTTTGTACCTGTAATTTGTTTTCTTGAATGCTATTCCTAGGAGTTACAGCCTGCCAAACTTCTTTCTTGACTCAGCTCCCCAACTTTGGCTTTGTAGAGTCCAATTCCATCCAGTTTTTCACCCTCTGGTAGGAGCCTCTGCTGAGGGTTGCTACCAGTCAGCCATCTTCCCAGAATTCAAAATACACTTTTTTTCATAGGCACATGGTACATTCTCCAGAATATACCATGTCCCTTCTTCCTGTGATGGTGTGAGATGATACAATGCCTATGTGATAAGAGGAAGGCAGGTGAATCATGACATACTTTTTTTTATTTTTCATCTTTCAGAAATTGCTATACTTTGTTGCCTGAATGCCCACTATCTTAAAAATTATAGTTTTACATATTTTATCTTGTTATTGTTATTTCAGGTAAGAGGATAAACATGGTCCCCAACACTCCATCTTAGGCAGAGAAGAAGTCCAAGTGAATTTTTTACAATTTAGCTTTTTATTTTGTTGTTGTTAGAATAGTATAACAACATCATATAGATGTGTTAATCAGATTGTCTGATAGAAAGCAGGACTGTGGAGGAATAGGACTTGGAAAGGGTAGTTGTAGGGAGGAAAAATGTACATAGTTTTTGTCAGTGTGAGAATGCTGGAAGTTGGGGAAGGGTTGAGACTACCATTTCCATGCTGTTAGGCCAGCCTGAGGAAAAGCATTTATTTTTAGATTGTTAATAATTTGAAAAGATAAGATTATTATCATAACAAATGAAGTTGTTTATCTTAAGATGCTCATGTATTTATTTGCACACCAAAAATCTAGAAAAGGATGAATAGTCTATTTTTTCCCTTTTGTTTAGCTGATTTTTATAGTGGTCTTTTTGCATTATGGTGAAGAGAAAGCATTGATGTTATAATCAATATAATACTTTTGTGATCTATAGTTATGACTAAGAAGCAATTCTCATTTAATGGGAAAAAAATGCTTTAAGAGGGTAGGAAAAAGGAGGTTGTATTTTCAGAGATAGAATCTCAATATCTTTTTTTTTTCTTTTGAGACAGAGTCTCACTATGGTGCCCTTGGTATAGTGCCATGGCATCACAGCTCACAGCAACTTCAAACTCTTGGGCTTAAGCAATTTTCTTGCCTCAGACTCCCCAGTAGCTAGGACTACAAGTGCCCATCAAAACACCCAGCTATTTTTTGGTTGTAGTTGTTATTGTTTCACAGGCCCAGATTGGGTTCGAACCTGTTTGCCTCTGTATATGTGGCTGGCGCCCTAACTACTTAGCTATGGGCACCGAGCTAGAATCTCAATATCTTAATACAAAAATAATTTGTAGTGGAAATTCTACTGACAGTGGAAAACTACCACAAATTTACATGAATTGTTTCTAATTAATTGTTTCTGTTGTGATAAAGAACGCTTGCCTCAATCTTTACATCTTTATCATTATCATTAAGCAATAAGCTTTATAGGAAGATCTGATCAACTATAGAAACAAATAAGCTACATCTTTTTTTGCAGGCCTTGATGTTGTACAAAAGGATTTAAGACCCTGTTCCATTTATAGAACTAGAATTCTACCCCACTGAGGGAACTATAAGATGTGTGCTCTCTTCATTCTTTTCTCCTCTCATTTCCTTGGAAGTAGAATGCCCTATTCACATGTTATACTTCAAAAGTGCAATTCAGAAACAGGTCTTGCCTCTGTGTAACATAATGAGCTATTCAATTGGAAACATAAACTAGGAGACTGAATTGAGTATGCCATCACACAGTTTTACCAACCCACTGAAAAGTAATTTAAAAGTAAAAGTAAAAAGGTAAAATTTAGGGGAGAGGAAGTTGTTTTCAGGCTCATGTTCCATTCTTGGAGGGAAGGAAATACTCAAGCCAAGCAGGTTGCCACACAGCAAATGTGGTGGAAGTACTACCCAGCCACCTGAGTCACATCAAAGTACACATAGCTCTGGATGAAGCTGGGATCTTCCTTTAAATCTGACGATGTGGTAGCCCATGGTCCTTATAGAGGCACTGTTCTAATAAGGACAATGGGGGAGACTTTCTAAATGCAAAGACACAGATCTATACAGCTGTCATCCTTGAGTATATATATGCAAAGGGCTTTTTTTTGAGACAGAGTCTTACTATGTTGCCCTCAATTGAGGGCTGTAGAGTCATAGCTCATAGCAAACTCAAACTCTTAGGCTTAAGTGATTCTCTTGCCTCAGCCTCTCAAGTAGCTGGGACTACAGGCACCCACCACAGTGCCCAGCTATTGTTGTTGTTGTTGTTGTTGTTCTTATTGTCATTGTTGTTTAGCAGGTCTGGGTTGGGTTCGAACCCATCAGCACCAGTGCATGTGGCCAGTGCCCTAACCACTGAATGTGCACGCTGAGCCCAAACAGCTTTTTTACTCCAAATGAGTACATTGTTATTCACATACAGCATATAAGGCACTTTCATAGAACAGATGCTGGGTTTGAGCATTAAAAAAATCATGTGCTAGATGATTTGCTAGCCTGGCATAGCCATTATTCATGTCCTCATCATACAAATTGTTAAAATCTCCAACATGAAGTTCTTATTAGAGACTATGGTTCTGAGAAGACCTGATGTCAATGTGGTTATAATACCCCACAAGTAGTGGCCACATTGAAATCAGCACCTCAGCCATGGTCTATATGTTTGATGCAGAGTAAGGCACAATTTGCATGGAACGAAATTCAGGACTAAAAAGTTGAAGCATACTGAAATAAACAAGATGATTAATATTTGACTCTGTTAAAATATTTTAATATATTTGTAATAAATGCTTATGTGTGTTCAGAAGGAAGTGAGGGTTCAGTCTCTGTTAGATCTTAAATGTCTAATAATTCTGAAAGAGGGCCCAGGATGTACATTTGGTAGCACACCACACTAGATCCCACACTTCATACTATCTATCTATATATATATATATTTATTTATTGAGTCACTCATTTAGCAATTATTTATTAAGATTCTATTTTTGTACTGTGCTAAATTCTGAGGATGAAAGATGAATAAGACACTCTCATCTTTAAGATTCTTGCATCTAATAAGAGGTAATTGGGGTGGTAATCTTTATTTGTTGTATGGATTTTGAAATTACATTAGCTGCTTTGATCAGAGTCATATAAATGATAGAGTGTGTGAATTATGAAGGGAGTCTCAGACTATCTTTGAAGCACCAATATTGAGGTAGATCTGGGAGAGCTAAAGGTTAGAAGTCATCGATTTCATTAAGAAATTGAGCTATGGCTTTTTTTTTTTTTTTGCCTTTGGGTGCATAAGTAATTTGCTTTCCAGGAGCAAGAACAGATCCATCTTCATCCATACTCCAGTATTCTGTCTTTCAGGCAGTTGTGATCATTTTTAGGTTGTAATTAATACATAGGAGGTGACTTCATGTCCTTGATGTCCTCTGGCATTCATACCTTCCCTGTGTGGGAGGGTAGGGAAGTAGTGGATTTATTTACAAGCTACAGATTGACATCTAAACAGTGTAATTCACTGTACAAGGTCACACAGATACCAAGTGTTTCAGCAAGGACTTAGTTGGCATTTGCTCCCAAAGCCAAATAACCATATTAACCAAATAAAGTTCTCTCAGGTAGACAACTTTCCAATGTTGCCCTTGTCAGTTTTAGGAGTAGCAAGTAAATGATCCTCCCACAAAACCTTGATACCTTCTTTCCCTTCTACAGAGGTGAGAAGCATGGACAACAGAAATTAGATAAGATATTCTCTGTCCTCTGAGTTGTCACCTAGAAATTTTGGTTTTGAAAGGGTTAAAATATTTCCTGAGCTGTGAGTATCAAGGAAGTATTTTGCACCTATTCTCTCACAACAGACTGGTACATAGCATTTCTCCATTTACAACTGAGGCAACTAAGCCTTAGATAGTTGAAATAATTTTGTTCATAGTTGCACAGCTTGTAATTGGTCATGTCTATTCAGGTCACTTCCCCCTACAAATGCTCTTCACCCTCTGACACATTAGACCCTTAGGCAGGTGTACCAGGGGAAAAATGGAAAGGAAGCTAGGTTGCAAAAGGAAGTGGGAAGAGCTAGGTGAGCTAGTACTGTTACGGTACAGCAGGAGAGAGTGGCAAGAGGAAGGAGGAGGAGGGAGAGAAGGTGACTTGTGCAGAATCTTTGGCATGTGTAAGATTTTTTACACATGCTGGCTTCTCCTCCAGGCAAAAAAATTCTCTCTTCATGTCCTTCCTTCACCTCAGAGTTTATATAATTCTGTCTGTGTTTTTTTTGTGGATTCAATCACAGAAAACTTCCCCAAAATACAATTTACTAGATGAAAGATTATTTTAACTCATATATATTTATATGATATATATTATCTTCATGATTAAGTCTTGAAATTAAAATGCTAATTAGGGCTTTTTACTCACAATTATATCAGTGTTTATCACATGGCTGATGTTGCTTCTAAAGGCTCAAACCCACATAGAATCCTTTCAGTGAGGAGGCGAAATGATTTCAGTGGGCAGTTGCTTAGCAGTACAGAGGTTAAGACAGATGGCTTCTGAATTCTGGCTCTTGCACAGCTGTGTGACCTTGGGCAAGGTTCTTAACCTCTTTTAACTTATATACTTATCTATAAAATGGGGGTAATTTCTGCCATATAGAGATGTTGTGAGGATTAAATGATACACGTAATATGGGGTCTAAAGTGGGGCCTTGTGTAAAATAAGAGGTTAGAAACTGTTAGTTTTCATATACTTTCCTTCCCATGGGATGAAAGGTTGGTTTCAATCTTGTCTCATTTTCCAGATAGAAGCAGAAGTAAAGGATTTACCAAATGTCCTGGCAGAAAACAGTCCTCCTGTTAACTTCCAATTTGCTATTTTATCTACTGACTCTGTTAAACTTGGATCTATAGGCAACCCTATAGGAGGGAATAATCCTATTTAGGGCTGTTGAAATGTGCTGACTCTGTTTCAGTTTGACATTTTCTGGGTCTCTATGTGAAAAGTACTTGGTCTTCTTCTAACTCTCTCCCTAATGAGTTATGGGACACTGGTCAACCCATCTGAACACTTTGGGCCTTGATGCTTCCATTCCAGGTGGATTTCACCTCTCTTTCAGGACTAACAGTCTTTCTTCTATTGTTACTTTACTGTACGCTTTCCTGTTTCCATTATCAGATTCTAAGTGTGTGGAAGACAGAGCTACCTCCTACTCCCCTGGTACTCCACACAATGTATGTGTCTGTCTCTCTCTCTCTCTCTCTCTCTCTCTCTCTCTCTCTCTATTTTGTAGAGATAGAGTCACACTTTATCGCCCTTGGTAGAGTGCTGTGGCATCACGCAGCTCACAGCAACCTCTAGCTCTTGGGTTTAAGCAATTCTCTTGCTTCAGCCTCCCGAGTACCTGGGACTACAGGTGCCCACCACAACGCTGGGCTATTTTTTTCTTTTGTTTGTTTTGCAGTTTGGCAGGGGCGGGTTTGAACCTGCCACCCTCAGTATAGGGCACTGGTGCCCTACTCACTGAGCCACAGGCACCGCCCCACAATGTCTCTTTTAGTGCCCTTATTATTGACAAGAAAAACTGGATCTGGTTTGGTATGAGATGGCATGATGATGCTGAAATTCATAGCAGAGTTACTGATCTGTTATAGCAACTGAACACACATACACGTATGCTGCTCACACACACTACCCATTCAGTATATTTCTGTCAAAAGGCATAATGTAATCAGATGGTCAACTGTGTCATTCCTGAATGAACTTTAAAGGTGGAATCTTCCTGGCTTTCTCCTAAACATGTGAAAATAGCCCTTGTCAGATTTCCTGTTTCTCTTTCCTATCAGTGTGCAAGCACCTGAAGAGCTGGAGCCTGCTTGTCCTATTCTCCACTGTTGCCACTGTGCTGGAATAGTTCTTACATTTGGTGATGCTTCAGCATATATTTGCTGAAAAAATTTTAATGAATAAACAAAAAGTTATCCCTTTATTTTGGTTGTCTCGAGGGCATAAATTTTAGGAAAACAAAATGTTCTAGCTGTTGTTCCTAGCAGGGCACTAATACAGGCAAATTACTAGGTTCCCTGTGAGGTAAGAGGGAGTTCTTGGGACTGTTATGGGTGTGGAGGTCCCCAGCACCTGTGAATGGCCAACCCAGCTGGTGGTGGAATTCCAATAAGATTTGTGTTATGGAGATCTCTCATATTAACCGAAAGATGATGGAAAGAGAAGCTTGATGTAATAGAAGTCAGATTTAATCACTTTACCCAAGATGACAGAAGTACGATGTTTTTCTTATTTTATCTCCAAATTACTTCTGGCCCTGATTAAACCTGATTTAACCTAATAGTTAGGTTAAATCAGGTTTTATTTTTATTAGAAAAATAAAAATTTTTCTAATCTTTACACTTTGGTAACCCTGAAGTTACATTTTTTATTTATTTTTTACCTGCTTGTCCAAAATTTCTTCTCTTTCTTCCCCAGGTCATATTCCTGACTCTTTCTTCATCTTTTGAAAGAGAGGGGCCTCACACCTAGGATTAGGCCTGCCTTCTGCTCCCACCTATTCAAATCCCAGATTGCACTCTTAAATTCCAAGGGTGAAAATCCTCTTCTTTCTTTTATGTAAGACAGTTGGGGATTCTGTACAAGTTTCTCCTGCTTGTTAATTTTGTGTTAGTGATACAATCATCACTTATTTCAGTGGATATAAATTCTGGATGGATGCAATTCCACAAGAAAATCAAGACTTGTGTATACTGCTATTCTGGAAGACTTTTACCAAAAAGTGCTTGTAGTTATCCTGGTTTCTTATCATTTTTCTTATTTCCTCCATATTTCCAAAGGAGCTATTATACATTTCCTATAATTTCTTGAAATGATTTTGATTGCCCTTGTATTTGTTGAAAGAAGCATCTACAGCTGTGATGTGATTTGAATGGTTCTGCTGACAGATAATCTGCCCTCAAATAATTTATTCATCTCATAGGGCACAAATATTTAACCTTTAAGAACTCATGACCTTTCTGGACAGAGTTGGAATAAATTCCTTTTAATAAAGTATCACAAGAATAGAGAAGCAAGAATCCAATGTACTAATTTCTAATACGAAGCTAGTAGGTGATCTAATACATGCCCACATAAGAGAAAAACTCAACTCAATTCAAGATAGGGGAGGGAGAACTACAAAGTAGGGAGAGGAGAGGAAGGAGGGAGATGAGGGTTACCATGCATGGTACCCCTCTTGGGGCAAGACACAACTGTAAGAGGAACTTTACCTAACAAGTGCAATCAGTGTAACCTAATTATTTGTACCCCCAATGAAACCAAAACAATTAAAAAATATTCATGACCATGAAATCTTTAGAAAGTCACTATTGAATTAAAACTGAGGAGGAAAGATGCTTATTGTAGCACTAGTCACAGAGGACAAAATATGACATCAATCTAAATGCCATCAACAGATAAATGGATAAAGAAAACATCATATATATACACAGTTGAACATTATTCAGCCATAAAATGGATAGAATTTTGTCTTTTGCAGCAATGTGGATAGACTATAGTTCATTATATTAAGTGAAATAAGCCCAGCACTAAATGTGGAAACTAAAAAAATTGTTCTTATGAAGATAGACAGTAGATTGGTGGTCATCAGAGGCTCGGAAAGGAGAAGAGGAAGAAGGGATGTAGAGAAGCTGATTAATAGTTATATATGCTTAGTTTAAAGGAAGAAATATGTGCTAGTATTAGATCAGTACTGTAATTATAGTTTACAACAATATTGTGTATTTCAGAACAGCTAGAAGAGAAGAATTGGAATGGTTCTAATATAAGAAAAGACAATTATTTAAGGTAATGGATATTACAATCAGCATACTGATAAGATCTTTACAAATTATACGAATGTATTGAATTAAAAAAGAACCCAAAATGCTGAGGGGGAAAGGAAGAATTAAGATATTTAACACTGGAATATTATAAACAATATTTATATTTTTATGTATCTATAAATATAATTTACACATAATTTTTTATTTGTATTATTTTACTTGATATTGCAATATAAACATACTCCATACTGCTACAAAGTGTTTTATAATAGCAATTTTTTTAAAGGTGAAGCAAGATGGCGGCCGAGTAACAGCTTCCCTGCAACTGGGAGAGTCAGGGGAGATAAGATTCCAGGCATCTATGGCTGGTGGGATCTGCCTATAATCATCCCTTTGATAATACAAGGAGTCAGCAAGGGACTTCTGGACCTGAAGAGGAGGACAAAAACACTAGAAAACTGGCAAGTGGTTGCATGTGTTCGATCGACCTAATCCTGCCGGCAGCTGTAAAGTACAAGCAGCAGTGAGACTGCAAACTGTAAAGGCCTTACCTGTGAACTGTTTCGGTGTTTTTGGGCTTGGCACTCAGTTGAACTGCCTTGGGGAGAGCTTGAGCAGGAGTGTGGAGAATTTTGGGCATTGTCTAGGGCCCCAGACTGAGCTGCTGAGCCAGATAGAGCTAATAATGTTTGGCTGTGGGCTGCTGGGAGCCATTGTGAGAGAACTGCCTCAGCAAGCTCCACCCTCAGGGTTCCAGAGCAAGAATCGGGCGGGAGCTAGTAACCTAGTGACTGAGCAGCCTAAAGGCGGGGACTGAGCTGCCTTAAACCTCAGGGGCAGAGTGAGACTGGTTTTGGCATACTGGAGCCTTGGACTGTTGCCCTGGGTAGAGTGCTATGGCATCACAGCTCATAGCAACCTCAAACTCCTAGGCTTGGCACCACCCAGACCTCCATAAGAACTGCCCTGTGAACTCTAACCCGTGAACCCTGACCCACGACCCGCACCTGCTGTGCCTCCGCATGCCCTGACCAGGAACTGTGAAAGCTGTGAAACCCCGTGTCCGTCCTCCTGGACCCTCCTTGCCTCCACACCGGCCCGCTCATCTGTCTAGGGACTCTGGTAGCCAAGTGCCCTCTGGAGTCCTCCCTGCCTTTGTGCAAAGCCCTTCTCCTGGCCAGAGACTGCTGGAGCCTTGCGCTTCTTGTGCCTAAGTCACTGGGTGCAAGGCAGTCCTAGAACCGTGCGCACCACCTCCTGCCCTGTTGCTAGATCCGGGTGTGTCACCCTCCGGAGCTGCTTCCACAGCCAGAACTCCCCAGCTAGGGCAGCCCCAGAGGAACTACACAGGGTCACTCCCTACAAAGTTCCAGAAATAATAGAGTGATTCTGCTGGGGTCTAATCTTGGAGAGATACCTCCCCAACTCTGAGGATGGCCAGAGGCAATGGTCAAAAACAATCATGAGGTGAAATCAACAGAAAAACTCTGGCAATATGAATAATCAGAGTAGATCAACTCCCTCAAGGATCAATGGGGCCAACACAGCATAAGACCCCATGCACAAAAAAATAGCTGAGATGTCAGAAATCAAATTCAGAATCTGGATAGCAAATAATATCAAATTAGAATTCCAAGCAGTAACCCAAAAGATATCTCAAGAATTCAACAATTTCAAAGACCAAATGACCAAAGATTTTGACACATTGAGACAAGTAGTTGCAGCCCTCAAAGATCTGAGAAACACAATAGAATCCTTCAGTAACAGAACAGAGCAAGCAGAAGAAAGGATTTCTGACATTGAAGACAAAGAAAAAGAGAAATGGAGGGCAAAAATAGATCACTCAGAGAGCTCTGGGATAATTCGAAGAAAACCAATATTCATCTTATAGGGATCCCTGAAAGTGATGAAGTGGTTTCACCAGGCATAGAGTCTCTTCTCCATGAGATTATGAAGGAGAACTTTCCAGACATGCCAAGAGATTCTGAAACTCAGATAATAGACAGTTTCAGAACTCCAGCACAATTCAACCCAAATAAGACATCCACCAGACACATGACAATCAATTTCACTAAAGTTAATATGAAGGAGATAATTCTAAAGCAGCCAGACAAAAGAAAACCATCACCTACAAGGGCAAGAATATTAGAATAACTGCAGGTCTCTCTGCTGAAACCTTTTAAGCTAGAAGAGGATGGTCATTGACTTTTAATCTACTAAAACAAAAATAACTTTCAACCCAGGATACTGTACCCAGCTATACTAAGTTTTATTTATAATGGAGAAATTAAATACTTCAAATATATTCACATGTTGAAGACATTTTCCATAAGTAAACCAGCTCTCCAGGATATTCTCAGACCTATCCTTCATAAAGATGAGTGTAATCCTCCACCACAAAAGTAAACCCACACAGAAAATTTTGATCAAATTCCAACTTCCACAGTCGCAAAAGGATAAAAATGTCTCCGGACTCTCAAAAGGCTCAATATTCTCAATTAATGTGAATGGTTTAAATTGTCCTCTAAAGAGGCACCGGTTGGCTGACTGGATACACAAACTCAAGCCAAATATCTGCTGCATACAATAATCGCATCTTACATTAAAAGACAAATATAGACTCAAGTTCAGGGGATGGTCATCTATACTCCAGGCAAATGGAAAGCAGAAAAAAACAGGCATTACCATCCTATTTGCACACTCAATAGGCTTTAAACCAATTGAAATAAGGAAGGATAAAGACGGACACTTCATATTTATTAAAGGTAATACTGAATATAATGAAATTTAAATTATTAATATTTATGCACCCAACCAGAACACACCTAAATTTATAAGAGAAACTCTAACAGATATGAGCAACTTCATTTCCTCCACTTCCATAGTAGTTGGAGATTTTAACACCCCTTTAGCAGTGCTGGATAGATTCTCCAAAAAGAAGCTAAGCAGAGAAATTTTAGATTTAAACTTAACCATTCACATCTGGACTTAACAGACATCTACAGAAAATTTCATCCCAACAAAACTGAATACACATTC
>CAUYPK010111447.1:0-19675 GCA_963574355.1 Loris lydekkerianus | reverse complement strand
GCTCATAGGTAGAGCTCAGTAGACCTGCTGCAGGGAACAGGGCCTGTGCCACCTGAGAGCTCCCACACCTCACCGGTAGAGCTCAGTAGCCCTGCTGCAGGGGACAGGCCTGTGCCACCTGAGAGCTCCCGCAGCTCATAGGTAGAGCTCAGTAGCCCTGCTGCAGGGGACAGGGCCTGTGCCACCTGAGAGCTCCCGCAGCTCATAGGTAGAGCTTGTGGTGGGGAAATTCAGGTGACAGTCTTGAATCAGAAGTGGCTAATAAAGGAAACAGAAAAGCATCTTTCCTGGTTTTCACAAATGACTTTACTTCTATGTTCTATTTTTAACCTGAAGTGCTCTTTGAATAAAAAATAAGACTTTAAAAAAAGTAGTGAATTGGTTCCTGTAATTTCCTTTTCTTCTGATTTACCATCTCCCTTGGGGTTGTACTGCTCATTAATCCAGTCCCAAAGAAAATTGTCATTTTCATTGAGGACTTCTTGACCTTCTCCTTATCTGATGAGGCACACGATTAAGTCTCCCTTGAAAAGCCTCCAATTTCCACGGCCCTGTTGGCTCATCTCTCCAGAAAGGACCTGAACGATCAGGACTGCGGCGAAGGCAGAGTTGGTCCCTGGGACACAGTGTCCTTTGCATCTTTGCAGCGCTGCTGCTGACTTCCTCGGCTGAGCCGTTACCTCGGTGCCAGGCCAGAGGGCAGGACGAGACCCTGTCCTGGGGAGGCAGGTCTTCCTGTCACTGCTAATGGAAAGGTTGGGTCAGCTTTGCAGTTACCCGTCCGCAGGCTGAAGTGTGTGTTTCAGTTCTAGGGAGAACCTGGGCTGTGATTGGGACCTGCTGTTCTGAAACCAGGCTGGAGAAGATCTAGCTCTGTGTCCATGAGTTTGGACACATCAGAAATTATGGCCAGACAGAATCACCATCCCAGGGACTCAGCCACCTGTGAGGGCTGCGCACCAAAGTTCTCCAGCTCCTCACTTGAGTTCAGAGGTGTTACTTGTCTGTCCCTGGTTCTTTACGAAAGACAAAGGAGGCCCCTGTGGTGTCCCTCCTCAGGAGGATGACTGTGCGTTTGGAACAGAGGGAGAGACACAGATAATTCTCTCCAGGAAGTAAAAAATGAGATTATGCTGCACTCTGGCTGTGCCAAACATGGGCACGTTTTTCCTCCTCATCCAACCAGCTCTGGTGAGACACTGGGTGGAGGTGGAAGGAGAGGAGGGTAGGGCAGGTCTTTCCACAGGCAATTAGGATTTTACCATAGTGATTTAGAGCTGAAGTGGCATTTTATTTAAGATAAAACTCTCTGAATTCCGCCAGTGCACTCTGTTACTGGCCTATGAATCCCTCCTGTGCTTGGCACATATTGCCTAATGTAAATATCAGTAACTCTTCCTGAACACTTGCTGTGTGCGTAGAAAAATAGGTCAATGTTAACTCTTACGAGCAATACTGTGTGATTTTCCCGAAGAAGTGAGGCACGGTCTCCCATGTCCCCTGCTGGGGTCTGGCTGAAGGACCAGCACGGGTATCCTTCAGCTTTCCCTTTTCTCCTTCAGTGCTTATTTTTTTCCTTCCCCTTTCTGCAGAGACTCGTCCCAATGCAAATTTAAGTCCCGGAGAGCCCCACCCATGTGCTTTCTTCTCCTTCATGTTTCTGGGAGACTTTCAGGGGCAAGCTGGGGTTCTCTGGGGGCCGAGAGGCACCAGTTACACAGGTGCTGGGCCAGGCTGAGGGTCAACGGCAGGTGATTTTTGCAGCAATGACAACAACAAATGGGACATTATTCCCTGGGCCTTCTCCTGTCACCCACAGGGGACTGGTAGAGATGGCAGCATGGGTCCAGTTCCCCTGTGGGTACATACATGTATGCAGGAGATCACGTCTACAAAATTCTTTCATGGCAACACCGGGGTGAGTGAGTGATTAGGTAACTAGCTTCTGTATCCTGGCTATGTAGAGACACAAAACTGCCACACCAGCTGGGGTGAAGCAAGGGTCTCACCTGTGGTTTGAACCCTTTGAGGAGGGCCTTGCCAGCCTGTGCTTTGAGCACTGAAAGAATCACAGGAGAGCTGGGCATGACAGGAAGAGGTACTGGGAGACGAATGGCAGACCAATCCTGCTGAAGCTGTCCATTGCTCTAGAGGAAGGGTTTTGATATGTTTCTGCACATCTGGTGTCGTAATGTGTTACTTATGCAAAAAACACTAAGAGGACAATTAATTTGTTTTGTAATTTTTCTATAATTACCAAACTAGAATCCTTTCACAACTTGCATTATTAGGCACATCTGTTGTATCCAGATGTTCTTCAGAATGAATGTAGATAATCTCTCCTGAAGGCTTACTGAATCAGAGAGTTCAAACACAAATCATAGGACTCGGCAGTGCCCATAACTCAGTGGGGAGGGCGCCGGCCACATAGACCGAGGCTGGCAGGTTTGAACCCGGCCAGCTAAAATCAACAATGACAGCTGCAACAAAAAAATAGCCAGGCGTTGTAGCAGGAGCCTTTAGTCCCAGCTCCTTGGGAGGCTGAGGCAAGAGAATTGCTTAAGCCCAAGAGTTTGAGTTTGCTGTGAGCTGTGGCCATGGCATTCTACGGAGGGCAACATAGTGAGACTCTGCCTCAAAAAACAAAACAAATTGTAGGACTTCAGAGAAAGAATCAATATTAGTGGTAATTCTGGTATATGTTTGAAGATTTTCTAGAGTTCAAAATATAGAATCTTGTATAAACAAGACATTTTCCCTTAACAAGCTATGTAATCATTTGAAAAAACATTTAGGTTCTAGATCAGTTTCCCTGTCAATGTTTAACTACTGTCAATGTAAAGGGAAAAGAATCCAGAATGCATAAAATGTTCCAAACACTCTCCTAGGCCCTTTGCATGTATTAAACCTTGTAACAACCATTACAGACAAGGAAACAGGTGCAAAAAGGTTAAATAACTTGCTTGTCCAAGGCCTCACAACTAGCAGGTTAGGTGGTAGGGCCAGGATACAAACCCAGAGGGTGCGATTATGTATCTAAATTCAAATTGAATCCTCTTGATGACTGTGAAACAATAGATTTCTCAATAGCAGCACTATTGACATTTTGGACGAGATCTTTCATTCTTTGTTGTGGGGGACTGTTCTGAGTATTATAGGACATTTAGCAGCAACCTGGCCTTACCCCCTCACACCAGCGGCAACCACCTCCCCACCTCGTGATGGTGATAGGAGTCTCCAGACATTACCATATGTCCCTGAAGAGTGGGGGGACATAGGTGGGGTGCTGCAAAAATCACTCTCCACTGAGAACCACTTGCCAAAACATGAAAAATTATTTGAAGATTATTTTTGGGTCTGAGCAAGCAGTATAATTTAGAGGGTTTTATTATATTTAGGAAAGACTCTAAATATCTTGTACTTATCTACTTTTAATATTGAGAGTAAGAAACCCAACACTCTTCAATGAGCGTGTTAATAAGTATACAATAAAAAATGCATTCCAGTTATTTATTATGGAAGAGTTGCATGAAATATTTTAAATATAAACCAAAAGAAGAGTGAGAAGAACAAAATAAGAAGGAGGAAGAGTTGGGGGACAAAGAAATAGGAAATGTGTAATGCCAAGAAGAGAAAGCACCAGACTAGAACCACCAGGTTGCTTGGCCTAGAGTTTGGGTCAACCCTACCCATTGTTTGGCGTTTCTGCTGACGATAAGCCAAGACCACATTTCAGTTGAGCAACAGTGAACATTGATTGATGGTGACATTTTCTCTACAGCCTACGTAAGTAACTTTGTTGCCAGACATGCCCTCTGTGGGTGACCTCCCTGTCCAGCTCCTGACCTTTCTTGACATTGCTTTTAACACTGATGAAGGGTCTGCAGTCAGTGTGCAAAGTCTGAATTATTCATTCCCAACTGCTGCCTTCCTTCCTCCTAGGCTTGCCAGCACTCTGAGGGATGGACGCAGATCGTACGATTGTAAGAACAATGTCACAATCTTTCTGTTTGGAGATTATGGCATCACTAAAGCTCATTAAGCTAAGCAAATCCTACAATCCTGGCATCTCTAAGGATTTGTGACTGTCGGGCAAGGCGGTGTAGGGTCATGGAGCCCTGGGTGAGTGTGCTGCCCCTACAGGAGAGGGCGGTGGGGGGACAACAGATGCTTTAGGGGAGAGTATGACTGGAGTAGACCTCAAGAAATCCCACTTTCAAGACTTGCCCTGATGCCTAGTGCCTAGAGCTGGCCTGCCCCGCTGCACACCTGCCAAAGAGAAGGGTGTGGGGCTCTGAGCCTGTGTGCTGCCCTGAGGGTGTGGCAAGGCGCCCTAAGGGCCTGGGACCCCTGTGTGTGAGGCAGAGGGTGGCTTCCCGGAGTTCTTTCCTCCTCAGAGCGATGGAAGGTGACCAAGGCAGGGCTCTGGGCTCCCCATGTGTCTCTATCCACTGAGGTTTTTCAAGTCTGCCCCCACCACAGGTGCAAAATGCACTGGAAGAGCTATTGCGTGAGGTGCACTCTAGGGAACATGTGGGGCCTCACAGGTGGCTACTAATTCGGTGAAATTACTCTAATTCTAGGTGGCTTCAAAGCTTGCGAGGACTGTGAATTCATTGCTGGACCCGCCACATAACAAATGTTGGCGTGAGAGGTGTTTATAATCCAGTTTGCGTCCTTGTCCTGCAGTGCTTGTGTCCTCTGAGTAGTTTTTTTTTTTTTTTTTCCTCTTTATTTGGGAAGTCTGCCACCGACCCAGAAAGGGAATGCTAGATCCTCCCCCTGAACAGAGTGGCCAGTTTCTTTTCTTGAGTTATCCTTCAGTTTGGTTTGGGGTTAATTGGGAAATTTGCTTTAAATTTGGAATAATATTTCTGATGTGGTTAAATTTAATTGCATTATAATATTTTGGAGAAAAGAAGACTATATTTGATTGTGTACTTAATGTTTATATCCCCAAGAGAGTCCCAATAACTAGTACTCTTCTCAGTTGTTTTTCTGAATAATTTGAGAAATTAAGCAAAGGCATGGATCATGGCAGCCAAAATATTTCCTCTGCTGCTGGCAGAGTCTTCACCTGAGATTATAGCTTTTTGAGCAAGCTGTGTGGGCCTCCTAACAAAATTCTACCCACCAGCCCCATGCAGCTGCCCAAAGTCAAGGAGAGCAGTCCCTTGGCCAGTTGGATTCATAAGGTTGGTGTTTGGCTCTTTTTTTGGTGGAGGTGAGAAGGGTGCGGCGATGGCTTTGGGTGAGGAAAGGGTGGTGGAGATGGTGAAGGGTCATCGGATGAGAGGCCAGCAGGGCATCGGGGTGACGGGGCAAGCATGTGATCAGAGACAGGTGATGACACTTTCAAAGCCTCAGTTTCTTCATTTGTATGGAGGACTCCTAATCCTGACAGGTGACAATGTGGTTAGATCCCGCCACCTGGCTGCTCTGTGTATGCGTCAGATGTTGGTTCAGCCCCTCCTTGTTCCTTAACCGCCCCGCCCCTTACCTGCTCCAACATTGCACAGGTGCCCTTTCCTCAGGTCCCTCCCATTGTGCTGAGCTGTGTGACCTCACTGTTCAGGGCACCCTGTGCTAGCACTGGCCACACTCCCTTTAGGCTTCACCACAAGAGCCACAGGCAGGGCCTGGGATGTCCACAGATAGAAATGCCTCCTTGTTTTGGCCTTGGTCTTACCAGTTGCCCAGCAATTGGGTCTTCCCAGTTGCCTAGTTGCCCAGCAATTGGGTTCAGAACATAGTCGTGGGGCCACTCACCAGCTTTGTAGCTTGATTACGTAAAGCTCAGGTGAACCTTGCTGAAGCTTTTTCTCAGGGAATTTTTTTTTTTTTTTCCAGACAGATTCTCACTCTGTCACCCTGGGTAAAGTGCCATGATGTCACAGTTCAAAGCAACCTCAAACTCTTGGGCTCAAGAGAGCCTCTTGCCTCAGCCTCCAGAATAGCTGGGACTACAGGCACCCACCACAATACCCAACTCATTTTTCTACTTTTAGTAGAGATGGGGTCTTGTTGTTGCTGTGACTGGTCTTAAACTCTTGAGCTCAGGCAATCTACCTGCCTTGGCCTCCCAGAGTGATTACAGGCGTGAGCCACGGGACCTGGCCTCTCAGAGACCTTTTAAAGATTGGGATATAATTGAAGCATGGAGTTATTATGTAAAACTTGTTACAATGCTAAGAAACACATGTTATGCATACACACGAGTCCGGCAGGGTCAGAGACTCTGTCCTACACTGCCAGGTGCTCCAGGTGGCAGCCTCCAACTTAGCAATTCTGTTCTCAGAATCTGCATGACCTTGGGAAAGCCTTTTCTCTTCCATTTGTCAGTTACGAAATGCAGAATGAGGCCCCTCTCGCCAGGTGGCTCCCAGGGTGACAGGTAATGACCTGCAGGGAGCCCCACCTGGCCAGCACCGGCTGTGGGAACCTGAGGTGCTGTTGTCCAGTCACTCCTAAGCCACCTTCCTCCAGCCTCATCAGAGCTTGTGGCTGCTGCAGAGTTGATAAGAACTTGAATCACCAGATTTAACAAATAAAAATTCAGGACACTCAGACAAATTTAAACTTCAAATAAATAACAAAGAATTTTTTAGTATAGGTTCCAAGTATTGCATGGTTCATAATTTAGTAGGGATGTGCTAATGCTAAAAAAAAAAGAATTTGTAGTTTATCTAAATTCTTTTTTTAACCTTTAAAATATTTTATTTTATTATTTTTTTAATTAAAGCATAGCTGTGTACATTAATGCAATCATGGGATACCGTGCGATGGTTTTATATACAATTTGAAGTATTTCCATCACACTGGTTAACATAGCCTACCTGGCATGTTCTTAGTTATTGTGTTAAGACATTTATATTCTACATTTAGTAAGTTTCACATGTGCCCTTATAAGATACACCGTAGGTGTGATCCCACCAATCACCCTCCCTCCGCCCATCCTCCTGAATGTAGTTTATCTAAATTCAAATTTAACCACCTACCTTGTATTTTACTCAGCAGCCCTAATAGGGACAGAATAGTACCTTGTTAAAAACACTGATAAGTGTCACTTGAAACAAGTGATGTGCGGATAGGACCTCAGAAAGATCTGGTGACTTCACAGAGTAAATCTGATAGAAGGGTATGCGACTTACCATTATCCTGGGTAATTAAAATTGTTCTCCTGAACAAATTGATCCTGTGTTACAAAGACACAAATTCAATATCCTTGGGGCCTCCTAGGCTGAGCTAAGGAAGCAATGTTTTATGCGAAAAAACCTTTTTTTTTAATAAGGCAATTCCAGGATGTCTCCCTTTTACAGTCTGACCACAAAAATTATTTTGGCAATTGTGTATATTTTAGCATCCTAATTTGTTATCCTTTTCAAATTATAATATATGCATAGCATGTCATTGTATATCTTATGCGTATTAAAACTGCACTTTAATATAGTCACATTGAGTGATGAATTTGAATTGTGAAAACAGGCCTAATTATACAGAGGGTGCCAAAAAAAGTATACACATTTTAAAAAAGGAAAAAAACGGTATTAAATTTGTAATTCTCAAGTCTCATTTGACTTCTTGCTATTTTAAGAGATGCTCAATGTGACTTGTATTCATCTTTTGTTATTGGTAAATATTGAGTATTACAATTTTAATGCCCTTTTCTCTTTCTTAAAATGTGTGTACATTTTTCCGGTACCCTCTGTATTTCAGGGAGGGGGAAGGTGCAGGAGGACATTGAACAGATGGAAATTGGGAGCTGGTATTTATCTTATGTAAATTTAAAAGTGTACTTTAAACATAATAGTAATTTCTTAATGTTGCTTTTTAAATAGAAATAATTCTAAACAGGCTTTAGGCCTACACCATCCTCCACTGCCTTTTGCTGTGATTTGGACCTTGGTGAATTTTCTCTTAGCTAAATGACTCACACCGTCACCCAGGTGGTTGAATTATAAGCCTTTGTTGAGATCACCAAGCACAAACCCTGCCCTGGGTGCTGTGGCCACAAGAACAAAACGAACAAGAGGAAGACCCTCGCCTTAAGGACTGTACATTCTGTGGTAGAAGAAACAGAACAAAACAAAAAGTGCCTGATAGCAGAACATGGGGAAGAGGGTGAGGGAGAGCTGGAGGAGGCCGGGAGGGGCGGACTGCCCAGCACCCCTGTCGCTCACCCCTCTTGGCTCCTGGTACCTTCTTTGCTCTTTTCCGTCATCTCTGCTGCTCATCACAGTCCTTCCTTTCTTTAACAGGTGAAACTGAAGGTCAGTGAGGTTAATGAGCTGGTGCCACAAAGGTGGTAGATATTGGAATGGAATTCAGATTCAGGTCTGACTTCAAAGTTGACTCTGTGTCCCTGGTGGGGGATTTGAGAGAACTTGTTTCTAATGGAGGTAAGGGGTGGGCATGGGATCTTATCTGAGCTGAACTTGGAAGACAGAGTTGGTCATCCTGTACGAAGGAAGGACCTTTTGGGCCGAGAGAACAGCTTAAACAAGAGGCCAAAGCTTGGATAGGTACAGGGAATTCCAGGTTGTTCTGGGAAAGCATGTGGTTCGACTGGGCTTTCTCTTAGTGTAAGTGGTGGAAGGATCCAGAGGAAGGAGGAGGTGGCTGAGGAGCCGCCCAGATTGTCTGAGCTGAGGAGTTGGAGACCAGGCTGAGCAAGGACGAGGCCCCATCTCTACTAAAAATAGAAGAACTAGCCAGGGACTGGCTAAGCAGCCCCCACTTCATCTGCTTGATGGAGCCAATGAAGGTTTTCAGTGGTGTGAAGGTGGGGGCAAGGCCCAGGGTCCAGTGGCGGGCGGGGACTTGGGAGGCAAGAGACCAGACAGAAACCATCAAGGGCCGTGAGGCAACGAGAGCAGAAGCACCACCAGTGGCAGGACTAGGGAAGGGTCTGGCCGTAGATGACTCATGACTTGGAAACCCACTCTGTGGCTGTGGTAGCGAAGCCCAGGAGACAGCGGGGACCTGGCAGGGTCTCCCACAGGCTGCCTGTCCTGGGATAAGCAACCACATTCCAGAGTCTGAGCCTGATTTTATATGCTGAGAATCTGATATATTCCCATTTTAATCCGATTCCAGTAGCTCCTATTAAGCATGAGCACCTTTGTGAGTCCTGGGGAGAGGGAGAGCCCCAAAGTCACTCCACTAAGAAGTGGAGTGGGGGGCATGGAAGAACAGCATAAAGATTCTCCGTAGTCACAGCATCTAGATTTAATTTTAAATTAGCCCAAGGCTATGGGAATAGGCCGTGCATGCCCATAGCACTGGGCGGAGGCATTTCCCTCATACCCTGCCAGGGACCAGTGCCACGAGGCAGTGACGCCTCTCGAGGGCTGGGATGAGAGGAGGCTGGGCGGGTGCTGAGCTCATGCTGCTCAGACCTACAGGCCTTTGTAGACAGTTTTTCCCTAATGGTTCCCCAGGAACTCTTACCACAGCAGATACGCTGTGTATCGTTCACCTGCTGTGGACGCGTCTGTGTTTTCCACGTGACAGAATGAGATCATTTCCCATCCCCCCAACCCCCGACAAATTTCCTCTGCCTTAAGGGCAATGTTACCCCCAGATAAAATCCAGATACTTTCCAAGGACAATGAAATTTGACTGTGACGAGGAGCCAAGGTGTCATCCAGACACCAGCCTGTGGAGACCTGGTAACCCCAGGACACCAGAACGAGGCCCCACATCCCAGCGCACGTCCCCCACGCTGCGTTCCACCCTCTTCTCAGACCTCCGGCTTCTTGCCTCAGCATCGTTGGATGGTCTGGGCAAGCAGCTAGGGAAAGAAGGGACTTGGAGCCAGATGCAGTGGCTCACGCCTGTAACCCTAGCACTCTGTGAGGCCAAGGCAGGTGGATTGCTTGAGCTCAGGAGTTTGAGGCCAGCCTGAGTGAGAGAGACCCCATCTCTACTAAAAATAGAAAAATTAGCCAGGTGTTGTAGCAGGTGCCTGTAGTCCCAGCTACTCAGGAGGCTGAGGCAGGAGGAATACACAAGCCTAAGAGTGGAGATTGCCATGAGCTATGACAGCATGGTACTCTACCCAGGGTGACAGAGTGAAACTTTGTTTCAACCAAAAAAAAAAAAAAATACCTGGGGGATCCTGAGATGTGGATTAGAATGTTGCAAGTAACAACAGGGCTTTCAGTTTGGCATCTCAGAAAGTGCTGAGATCTGGTTGTGGCAAAAATGCATATATTAGTGAATTAACTAGAAAATAAAACACCAGCAAGTGCCCCAGTGCACAGAGCACATTGGTGTCAGGAAGTTGGGCAGCCTCCGTGTCCGTGTGGCCTGAGTTTCAGACGGTCTCAGGAAGGTGTGGATGTGCACCGAGCTCGCTGGAGGGGACAGCGTGGGGACCGGGAGGAGGTACTAAGCTCCACACGTGGGGCAGGGCCCGGACAGGGCTGCAGCACGGAGGGGCTGCTTAGAGCCACAGGAGCACCTGAGGACAATGGCACCAGACCCGCAGCAGACCCCAGATTCTGTTGAGGTCAGAACATCAGAGACGCATTCAGGGATCTAACTCTGTTCCCTTTCTCTGTCCCTCCCTGGTCCCCTCGGGCCAGCCTTTCCTCCCATGTGTGCAACTCAACTCCTCTCACATGCAAAAGCAGAGAACCTTTCTGTTTACTGAGCTCGGACTCTGTTTCCATTGCCCAGACCGAGAGGTGGGCACCCTGCAATTGAAGGGTGTTAGGTAGGTGCAAGGCATCCTTGGCCTGTCCCTTCTGAACCCCACATTGTTACGGGAAGGAGCAATGTCACGTTCGCATGCAGAAACTTCATAACTTTGTTTTTGTATTTTGGAGCCTTTTGAGGATGAGAAGTTTAATTTTTGACCTTAATTACTATCAGTTAAAAGTTAAATTATAAAAGGTTATAAATATGTAACTAGGTACATAATATTACATAACATGTAATCACATATATGATCATATAACTGTTGAAACCAGGGAAAGTCATGATAAAGAGGCTATTCTCCTTAGTCACACCACAGCCAGGTCTATACACGTGGGAGAGTCTGGCCCTTGGCATGTGTTTGAACAATGAACTCTACTCCTCAGGGCTTCTGTCAGCTGGTTTGGGGGTTCTTTCCTGCCTCCCTGTTTCAGCAGAATTCTTGGCACTTCTGCTAGCCTTGGCGGCAGACAGGAGGGGAGCTGGGACCCCTCTGTCTGCCTGGTCCATGGAAGAGCTTGTCCAGAAGTTTGAAGTGTGGTATATGTGGGATAGGCATGGGGTGAGGGGGGAGCCCTGCTGCAGGTGTACCCCACTAGCTAGTGATGAAAAGGGGGCACAACTTTTACAGAAGACTCACACACAACCCACCCACCTATCCAACATTGTCAACTCCAAAAATTCTACAGGCACGTGGCTCATGCCTGTCTGTAATCCTCGCACTCTGGGAGGCCAGGCGGTGGATTGCCTCAGCTCAGGAATGGAGATCAGCCTGAGCAAGAGTGAGAGCCCATCTCTAAAAAAAAACTAGCTGGGTGTTGTGGTGGGCGCCTGTAGTCCCAGCTACTTGGGAGGCTGAAGCAAGAGGTTCACTTGAGCCCAGGAGTTTGAGGTTGCTGTGAGCTGTGACACCACGGCACTTTACCAAGGGTGACAAAGTGAGACTCTGTCTCAGAATAAACAAACAATTTAATTTCAGAGTGCCGTGGAATCACTAGCCTTCAACTCTTTTTGTGGATAATTTCCACCTATAGGCTTTTCCTGAGGCTTCAGATTGGGAACTGGTCACCTGGATTAGAGGCTTTAGTGAAGAGTAAACTCAAACTGGTCATTATTGCCTGAAAAAGAACTTGTATATTCTCTCCAGCTCTTGTAAGGAATAGTTCAATTGTTTTCTGTAGGCCCACCTGTGATGTCAGTCTCCCCTTGCCCTTCAGACACTGGAAGGCAGCAGAAGGAAGTTCTTCATTCCTGTGCCCGCAAGTGTCCTGAATGGGAGAGGAAACGGGGACTTAGTGTTCTCCGGTGGAGTCTGTAAGTTCCCCAGTTGGTCATTCCCCAGGACATTCAGCATTCTACCTGGCCTCTCCCGCTGCCTTTCAGAGCTCCGTAGACTCTTGATGGATTCAGGCTTTCTGATTTATTTTCCCTCAAGGTACTTAATCAAGAAATGTAAGTCATTTACCTTTCAAAGCACCCTCTTCTCCTTCCCTGGAGGATGCTGTGGAGTCTTTCTCATTTCTCTTCTGCTTCTAAACTCTTTGAAGGGCTGGAGTCTACACTGAAATGATCCAGAACTTTACCCCTAGTTTGCTTTCTCCCCTAGCCTGGTGGGCAGAGCTCTCCTTCCAGTGTGCCCCAGAGGATGGGGGACTCGTGACCTATATGTGTCTGTTGTGGTTTTTTTTCCAGAGCTGGTGATGTTGCTGGAGTGGTGGTCGGGCACGGAGTGCACCATCTTCAGTGACCCACAGGCCTACACCAAGTACGGGAAGGAAAATGCCATCGTGGTTCTGAACCACAAGTTTGAAATCGACTTTCTCTGTGGCTGGAGCATGGCCGAGCGCTTTGGGCTCCTGGGGGTAAGTCAGAAATGCGTTCGCACACCTGCCTCATTCATTTCACTGCCTCTTTGTTCTTGTTGATTCAGAATTTACAGAAGTATCAACAGAGTTTCTGCTCAGGGAAAAGCTCTTAATAAACTGCTTTTTATTCTTGCTTGGAGTCAGGATTAGCATCTTAGGATAAAATAAGAGGTTCTCAATGGTTATAGCCCACCAGGCATTTTACATAACTCTTACAGAAACATTATGCATGATACGCCACTGTTCAGGGTCATGTAGCCATAATTAGATTTGGATTTGATTTTTTTTTTTTTTTTGTTCAGTTTGACTCCAAATCATGTTCTTAATTGCCAGGCTCCTCTGCTTCCCCTGCTAATAAGCAGAAATCACCTCTGATTGTGATCATCATAGGCATTAAATCCCAAAGGCAGAAAGTTTAAACTTCAAAATTTGGAATTATTATGAAATTCTGTTTCTCTCCAGCTGCTTTTACAACTTCTTGCGTGTAGCCTGTGTGCCTTTGGAGCTGGGTCTCTTCAGTTGACTTGTGTCTCCTTTAGCACAGCGATGTTACTGGACAAGGGAGTCTGGCCACCTGCCGCTGCCCAGCCAATACACAGAGACGGGGGATGGGTCCACCAAGCTTTATTGTCAGAAGGCCAGCAGTTCTGGAGAACAGTGACAAGACTGTTCTGCCTTAGTTACATTCTAATAATTTTTAGAATAGGATACAAGGAAACAAACCTAGAAAATGTAACTGTATCTAAAAGAATCATCAAAGCAAACAACATGAAGTAGCCTTTACCCTAACAGTATAACAATACTTACTGCATAGGTTCCTACCTCCCCCCCAAACTCTTCTGAGCAGTGGTTCTCAACCTTCCTAATGCCGCGACCCTTTAATACAGTTCCTCATGTTGTGGTGACGGTGGGGGTTGGGGGTCACCACAACATGAGGAACTGTATTAAAGGGTTGCGGCATTAGGAAGGTTGAGAACCACTGCTTTTGAGATAAACATCCTCACAGTCACGGTGAAACCTTACCTAGATAATCATGGAAGGTGTGCGGGGAAAGAATGTGGTCTGAGCAGACTGGATCACTGGCACTGATAGAGCTCAGCTTCTCAGACTGTATCTCGTAGACATTTTTCTGGCTTCAGCTAGGTGTGCATTGGTGTGCATTCTGAACACAGGTGTTCCAGTTGAAGTCACAGTGCGTACTGTTCACACCAGAGCTTGGAGATCAGGTTTTGCATCTGGGATCAATGTTTGTGTGACAAGTGATTTTTCTAGCCAGTGCAGACAAAATCATGGTCTTTAGAATACAGAGGATTGGAAACGGGCCATGAGACCATGGAGGACAGCTGGGAATAGAAGATCTCGTGGGTCTGATTCCTTAGGGGAGGTGAGGATCACCTGCCAACAGTTTCTCCTTTCATTTTCTTATATATTTGTCCAGGGCTAACTTGTGTGTTTTCAAATACATTTTCAGGGACAGAAGAAAAAATTCTAATACCTTCCCCTCTCTGCTTTAGGCACCCTGGGGGGACATCTCGGTTATAGTTTTGTGGTTTTATTTTCTCTGAGGTGTGATCATTCCTTAGAATACTATAGTCCTGGTAACCCTGTCATGGCTCCCAATGGTAATGACCGGGTCCTCCCTCAGGACAGGTGGAAGGGTGTGCCAAGCCTGTACGTCTTGGTAGTAGCAACACTGGTCTTTCTGCCTCATCACTCACTTCCTGACATGCCGCGTCTCCTGGAACACCCTGGGGGTTTGGGGCAGCTGGCGGCCTTCCAGGCTTTTCACGTGTCTACTGGTAGAGTCCGTGCTTCTAGGAGTTCCTGAGGTGGAGCAGAAGCTGTTGGACTTGGAGGCTCTTTCAAATCCCTACTCCCCCCTCCTACCCAATCAGGACGGTATGGCCAGTACTGGGTCCCTATGTGGTTGGCCTTTTTTAAACATTTCTAAACCTTATGCCATTACTATTCATATTTTATAAACTCTCAGAACCTCCACTTGGTTAAGTAATTTGCCTAAGTCTGATTTCAAGGCTTCTTCCTCCAAAAGGTGCTAGATGGATAAGTTGTTGCAGCCCCAGGGACCACAGACTTCGGAGACCCAGCAGGGGTCTGACTGCTGTGGGGACCAGGCCTCCTCCTGCAGGCCAAGGCCATCTACCCTCGTGGAGTCAGGGGCAAGCTAACAAAATAGGACACGAGCAGAGGAGCTCCGAGAGGCAGCCAGACAGCCCAGGGGGGCGGTCACAGGGAGGCACAAATAGGGTGGAAAAGGTGAACCTGTAATGCTGTTCCCGGACCGAGGGGTCTGTACGCCTGTCGCCCAGGTCAATCAAGGAGAAGCCGAGGAGAGATCAACAGTTTCTCTTTTATTTGCAGAAAAGCCAGTGATTCTGGACAGCAGCAGGGATATCTCCCCAAGGAACTTCTCTGCCCCCCTCTTTCCCTCCGTTACTTTTTATTCTCACAGTAAAAGGAAACATCAGTAGTGTCATTACTCATGTCAAACAGATTGCCCCTCACAGGTTACAAAGTTACACAGTATCTTCCTATTTAAAGTGGTTATATCTTCAAAGCATTTTACTCTAGACTGAATTTATAATTAGGCAGCACTTCACTGGGGTCAGAGAGCGCCCTGGGTCCTTGACTGGTACCATGGAGTCCAGTCCTTCAACTTGTCTATGACAGTGGCCTTGAGGTGAATGAACTATCTCCAGATGTCCCACATGGGCCCTTGTTTAGGGCCTGACCAGCAGCGTCCAGCAGGAAATGGCCGTTCAGGAGAACAGTGGCTGGTAACGTGCGCAGAGAAGCAGCAGCACTTGAGGAGGGGAGCCAGGCCCGGAGACAGGGAGAGGCTTTCACAGAGCAGAGCTCGGCACCAGGCTTTGGAATCTGTGATCACTTGACATCTCTGAGTACAGAGTAAGGAGCCTAGGAGCAGAGTGAGTCATCAGACGCTGGCACTGCCTACGGCTTGGGGACTTCTCATCTCTGCCTCGATTTTGTAAATGGACACAACACAGTCCTTTATTTCCAAGAAAACCAAATAACCAGTGCAATGGGTGAAAGACTGTGAGCATTGCCAGTGGTTTTGGAGATTTTCTGGGTGTTTGGGAGTCTTAGGAGACCCTCACCTAGAGGTGACAAGGGTGGGGGTTGCAGGTTACGAAGCCAATACCTTGCCTGGCGGTTTGGGAGCCTTGCTCTGGGTTTTCTGGATTCTTGCTAAACTGGAAAGAGAGTCAGAAGCCGGTGATCTGCTTTCCCCTCTTTTCTAGACACGGGAGAAACAGCCACTGTTGCTGTGCAAATTCTAATGAAGCAAAGAGCAGGGCCCTTTCCAGGAGGGGACAGGGGCAGGGGAGCACAGAATCTGACACTGGCCGGCTCGGGAGCAAAGTAGCAGACTATGCCACCTGGCCTCCCTGTGTCTGGGGACAAGTCCTGACCTCCCCCAGGGAGTGGCCACCCAGGTGGGGCACATGCCGGTGGGAGGAACCGGCTCTTTCCAGGCCATTCATTTCTGCTGCCCCTGACATGGGCTAAAAAATGTCATTTTGTTGTATTAATTGTTCAGTATCTTTTGTCTTCAATGACCTCCAGAAGAACACAGATACTACCTTATTCATCTCCTTCTTTTTTTTGTAAAAGCACATGATGTTGAGATCTTTCTGGAGTCTGAGGAATTTGTAAACACACAAGGAAAAAAGGAAGCTCGTGACAAGGCATTTTTCGTTTTCCATCCTCACCTATCCAGCCTAGTGGAAATGAATTCAAATCAAAGTCAATGAGATATGCAGAAATTCTTGAAGGTGGTTATTAGTGTTAAATTAGTGTTAAGGGAAAAGTGATAGATGTCTCTTAAAAAAAAGGCTTTCGATTTCTTCACAACACTTAAGATCCTTTGTGGCCCAGGGTCATTCCAGTGACCCCCTGGAAGGCGGCACATCCTGCCACAGATCAGGGCCCCACAGCTTTGGTTGTGACTGTGGCCTCACACGCTGACTCTTTTCCCCTCTGCGGCTGAGTCTGATAAGTGGGCAGATGCAGGCCTCTGCCATTAAGGTGCCAAAGACACAGATGTGGGGCACTTCCCAGTCACTGTCCTGAGGTCTTGGGTCCCCTTCATCATCTTGCCTCTGGCTGGGACCCCAACAGGCCATAGAGGATGGTGATGGTGAGGCCCCTGCGGCACCAGGCCCAGCAAGGACTCTGGGAACAGTAGCTACGACTGTCAGTGCTTGTGTGTGGGCAGGCTGTGGCCTGGAGGTTAATTCTCAGGCCAATCAGGGTATTTTTCTTCAATCCTTTAAAGAAGCTGTATGGGCTGCTTTTCCAAGGCAGCTCCCTGAGCCCCACAATGCATGGCTTAACCCCAAAAGCATGTTCATTACCAGCTCCCTTTGTGTGGCCAGGAATCCAGGTGCAGGTTGGACAGTGTGTCCTGCCTCTAAGCTCCGCCATGGCCTGCTGCCAGGCCTCCCTCCCTCACCTCGGGGCCTCTCCACAGGGTTTCCCTGGGACTTGGCAGCTGCTACACCCAGGGCGACTCGCTGTGCGAGAGAGAGTGAGGGACACCCAAGACAGAAGGCTTTTGTAACCAGAACCTGGTAGTGATGTCCTATTGTATCCATTGTGCTCTGTCGCACAGCTACACTGGAGAATGCCACTGAAGATTTGTCTAGAAAGGCCGCAACCCCTGCCCCTTATAACATTCCCCCACATTGTAGGCTTCCTGTGTTTTGTCTTTGAACATCCAAAATTTAGCAATAAAGGAGATCCTTTGAAACAGGAATCTACATCTTCTGTCCTTGGACATCAAGGATGATTATTTTTCTCTCCACTTACTCCAGAATGATCCTCTGGTATGGGTGGCAGGGCAGAGGCCAAACACGTGTAGGCGAAACCAAAAGATGGTGGCTTGGAGTCCTGGAGATGTGGAGCTGAACTGGGCTCGCTGCGTTTTCCAGCTATGTGACCTTGGGAAGGTTTTCTGGCTTTCCTGAACCTCTATTAATTTCCATTAATGAGATAATGTATGTAAATTCCAAGTTTGAGAGCCTAGCACAAATAGATGGAAAAGAATTACCCATTTCCTCACCCTGATTAGCTCTCTGCCACTGACTGTTTTTGTATTATGAAAAATAGGATATGGTTGTGGAGTGCAGGAGAAAGCGAGGGTTGTCCTACAAGGGATGGGCCCAGCTGCCCTGCATAAGCCCCCTGCAGCTAAACCTCCATGGTTTTCTTTTCTTTTCTTTTTTTTTGAGACAGAGTCTCACTTTGTTGCCCTTGATAGAGTGCTGTGTTATCACAGCTCACAGCAACCTCCAACTCCTGGGCTCAGGCGATTCTCTTGCCTCAGCCTCCAGAACAGCTGGGACTACAACGCCCGGCTATTTTTTGTTGCAGTTTGGCCAGAGCCAGGTTTGAACCCCCACCCTTGGTTTATGGGGCCAGCGCCCTACGCACTGAGCCACAGGCACCGCCCAACCCCCAGGGTTTTCATGCACCACAAGGCCTTGCTCCATTGTCTGTACCCCAGCCTCTTCATGCTCACTTACCTGTCGAGTGCTCTTTTGTTCCAGAGAAGGTAGGAATTTGTTTCCAGATGCGGAGGAGTATTTCTGATGATACACTTGCAGCCATGGTTTGCACCCCCCTCCCTAGGCTGGGGTCACCTAAGTGTACGACACATGCCCTCTTGCCCTCTGCCCTGCCAGCACCAGGCCCTGGCAGCAGCTCTGTCTGCCTTGCTCTGCAGGCAACAGCCGTCACTGTCATACCATGCTCTGCCTCCAACCACTCAGATCTGGCACCTTGTGGCTAAGGAACCCCAGAGAATGGTGCCAAACAGGGTCATCTGGCAAATTATTGGCCTAAGACAGGACTGGTCATCTGGGGAAGTGCAGGTGCACTTGAGCTTGTGGTAATTGGGCCCAGTCCTGGGAGTAGCATCGTAGTCCTACATCTGACATACAGCATCTTCTTTTCTTTTTATCTTTTTTATGAGACAGAGTCTCACTCTGTCACCCTTGGTAGAGTGCCATGACATTACAGCTCACAGCAACCTTAAACTCTTGGGCTCAAGAGGTTTTCTTGCCTCAGTCTTCTGAGTAGCTGGAATAACAGGCAGCCACTTTTTTCTATTTTTGATAGAGAGGGGGCCTCTCTCTTGCCGAGGCTGGTCTCGAACCCACGAGCTCAGGCAATCCACCCATCTCGGCCCTCCAGAGTACTGGTATTACAGGCGTAAGCCACCTGATTCGGCCCAAGGCCTTCTTTTTCATTGAACAGAATCCTCTGGTGATGTCTTACGTCCGAGTCTGATCACACTGGCCACCTGTGACCCCAGGAAGGCATAAAGCAATGTGCTGTGGGGCTTCCTACCTCCTGCAGACAGCCCTCGGCGAAGGCTGCAGCCTGTGGCGTCTACACTGCCCAGACTCTGTGTCGCCCACTGACTGCCCTTCCTCATGCCCACCTACTGTCACTTGGGTCCTGTCTGGGGCCCCTTCTGTGGTCATCCACCTGCACTTTGTGCAGCTAGCTATTCAGCAAACACCTACTGGCTAAGTGGCACTTGGCACAAGGAAAATGCCAAGTCATCTCTGCCCTTGTAGCATCCTGCTCCCCACCTACCCCTAATGCCTCTGCCCTGCCTTCCATTCCAGGCAGACTGGGCTGGCCGCTGAGAACAGCACCCAGGAGGGGGCCTGAGGGCCTGTGTCCAGGAAGGGCTTGGTGCAGGGAGCTCCTCTCTTCCATTCCATCCTGGCAGCCAAGACCTTAAATCTGCTGTGGTCAATACCCTGGGGGTCAAAGCCTTCTTGTTGGTCTGAAATGCCCGTCCTTCCCCACTGCCCGTCTGCACACCTGGCATGTGGGTGAGAAGAGGAGGCAGGTGGCTCTGCACATTCCGTTCCACTTTCATAGAGAGGGATTCTTAGGACGTTTGCTTCTCATTTGCCTTATGCGTGTCCACTGTGGTTGTGTCTCACTGAAGGCAGAGTTCATTTCACTTCTTATGCGTGTCCACTGTGGTTGTGTCTCACTGAAGGCAGAGTTCATTTCACTTCTTATGCGTGTCCACTGTGGTTGTGTCT